>RJWH01005079.1:0-86198 GCA_004363575.1 Solenodon paradoxus | reverse complement strand
GGCATCAGCTTAAGAGACACGGGGATCAGATTCTGGCTATGATTTGGGGGTGAATTCGTAATTTCTCCACAACTGAGATGAAATATCTGCCAAAGAGAGGTGGGGGTACCTATCTCCTGGTGTTTTGAGGATCAGTTGAGTCAATGCCTGTGGCATTCTCAATTCTGGCCCCTGGAACACGCTAAGAGACTCCTGGAGTCACCGCTTACTGCTACAAGGCTTAGCAGACAGAACATTGCTACTCTACCCTATCGGATAAAAAGTCCATTTTTGTCCTTTTGCTGTTTCAATAGGAGTCAAATGCAAAATCTGCTTGGCGCCTACTCTAGCCATCGTGGTACTTAGTTTCTCCTATCATATGTGAAGGCCTGGTATTGTTGCTCAAATCTGGCTTCAGTACAGACACCAGGTCCGTGTCCTGAGGCATCTGCTCTCACATATTCTGCTGATCTGTTTCTGCCCTTCTCTCAAATACCTTCCAGGAGTCCTGGGGTAAGGCCTCAATATACATTAAGGAAAAATAAAAACTATCTGCAAATGTCCCATCTGGCTAATACTTCTTATTTCTCCTTTGAGTAGACGCCCCCTCTACCCCCTAATGATGAAGCTGGAGGCCTGAGTCATCATTTCTGTTCTTGCAACAAGTCAAAAAATGGTTTTAATTATATAGTGTTTTTCCAAGTAAACAATTTCACTGAAAGAGAAAACAGCATCTAATTTTTATTGAATTAAGTTGAGAACAATCCTGGCTTCATGATTGCTGATGACCCAAGGCTTCTGTGCTGTCCTTGTCCTTGGGTATGAACTAACTGTCTTGTCAGTAGCATCAGGGAAATAGAAACCAACCCCGAGAGAAGACAGAAAATGCAAAACTTCACTTCAGGACAGGGCTCTAGATCCTAGCTGAAATCCAGGAGTTATTTTGGTAACAGTTCTGCCAGAGGAAAAATATGCAAAGATCTTTGTTTCCACCATAAACAAACACAATATTATCCTGACTACACTATGACCCACAAAGCATCCTCCAGTTGACTTCCAGAAAGCTGTTGCAAATATATGAATAGTAACAGCTGATTACTGAGCAATTCCTCTCTTTTCTTTATTTAAACTCTTTATGTTCCACACATTCATTAACATTTCCCTGCATGTCTCATTATTATCTCATCAAACATTTATCATTACTTCAAGATAGATAATTAAAATTTTATACAGTTATTTCTCTGTATGACAATCTGATAGATTTCCAGTCCCCCCCCATTCCCCTGCTCTCCTCTACACCCTCACATCGGGTCATAAAACTCATGAACTTTCAATTCAATGTGCAGAAACCATAGGAACAAAATCTAAAATTCACTTTGAATGGGAGTTTAGTTTCCTGAATAATGACCAGTTATTGCAAATGTTAAAGAATCAGGGAAAGAGGTCTCATAGGACAATCCTATTCTTCATCAAATAAATAACCTGACTCCATTGATAACATTACGAGATAGACAAACAATGTACATGAGTGATTTTTAAGACCAGAGTGGATTTGTTAGAATTGAGTACTCCCAGACAGCAACTGTGATAAATTCAAAAAGATTAGTAAAGAATGACTCTTTCCAGGATGCATATTATATTTAGGATTAGAAATTCTGATATGGATTATATATCACACATATTGCACAGAGCACAGAAGTATCAAATTCATTGCAACCAGGGTGAGATATTTTTCATTGGAATTTAAGACTGTAGGTTGGTTTTCGGCTACTTACGGCTTGGAAGAGATTTCCGTCCAGCCTTAACAAGGCTGTGGTCTCTTATTTTTCATGTGCTGTTTTCGGCCTAGACTCGAGCTTGAGCAGAAAAATCATCTTGAGACCAAACCCAACCCCAAGAGGCTTGACACACAATTTCTTAAATTGCTTGAATTTGGAACTACAAATCTTACTATTTCACCAAAAAATAATCAGCGCCAAGCTCCAGGAAAATAGGACCGTTTCACATTTCTTCTTTAAATATGCAAACCAGGACAATGTCGATTCAGTCTGTCTAGTTAATTAAAAAGATGAATGCCACTTAATTTGGGGAAGAAAGACTAACACTGTCTTTCCATGGTTTATCACCCTGATCCAAAGAAAGAAATGAGTCGCAAACTTATCTCTTCTAAACTTGTAAAGCATGGTTTGGAAAGCATCTCTGGGCAAACAACCATTTCCCCCTCTTTGGGGCTTTTCACACATAGCTGGTTCAGGTTTCAGCCTGGGTCACCAGGAGAATGTTTGCTCTGACTCACTCTGTGTGGCAGGGTTTGAGCAAATGGGGCAGGTCATTCCAGTGTTCTGGGCTGCGGAGAGAGCCAGAGGATTTCTCTTTTTCACAGGCACTCAGGCTGCATAGCCATTGCGTGTGGTTACCCAGTCTGCCCTCGGACAAAATACCCATGCCACGTCTGACCTCAGGTGCCCACTCACTGGAATCAAGTCTCTTCTCCCAGGCTCTCTACATACGCTTGGACAGTCACAACCACATAACTCAGCCACAAGAATTTATGAAGGTGTAACATGGAACTGGCATGTAGAAAGAAACATGGTTTTACCCTCAAGGAGCTTTAATTTGTTACTTTGCATTGCACTTCTACTATGTTCCGAATAAACCACGAAGAAGATCATTCTGTCTCAAAGTATTTGGTATAGACTATGATCCTAGGAGATTGAAGAAATTCGGCAGAGGGAGTCAGGAATGGTTTCGTCATTGTCTGGTTCATCTGTGTAACTCCCACTGCTTTGAAAGACTCACTCAAAACTATACTTGTAAATCAGGTGAATTATAAGGTGAAGGATAGGACTGAATTGGTGGTGGCAAACTTACAGTTGTATATACAGGTGTTGATTTATAGTGATACACACCTTAAAGCAATATAATATTCCTTCAGTAAAACAACAATAAAAAAATCTATATGTGTAAGTGAATCAAAATCCATAACTGCCCTTCTAGATTTTTTTGTTTGTTTGTTTGCAAAAGGCTCCTTTGTTTTTTCCAGCAGTTTTGAGGACCTTTCTCTTTTGTTCTGAGACTTTAGAGTCTTTTCCTTCAAGGCGCTCAGATTCTGGGTCTCAGCAGCTTTCCTTACACCCTAATGCATGAATATTTTCTGGGTACATCTTGGAAGTCTACTGGGTGTTAGGATACTTTTGGGGGTGAGATGGGAGACAAAGGAAGTATCTTTATTTTTTGATTAGGGAAGAACTAAAATTTATGGGTGTCTAGCCTCATAGTGAACTCACGTGGTAGGTATTATGCTGTCACCATTTTGGAGAGAGGAAAAGTGAGTCCCAGAGTGATTTTTTAGCTGCCAAAGTCACACAGCTAGTGTCCAAATAACCCAACTCCCTTATTCAAACTTGCAGAGGGGTACCCCGAACACACTGCTTGCATATCTGTCTGTCCCCAGTGGCCTGTGAGTTTCTCCTATGGCACAGACCCTGCGTGCTTCATCTGCTACACACACCTGGCACAAAATGACCTTCACCAAGGTCATGCTGAGTCAAAGAATGGCTCTCCTATTGTGACTGGGGCTGGGAGAGCAGATTCAGGAGGATCGTCTATTGCAAGGACAGATCAGCAAACATCAGGCTTAATCTAACACAAGCAACGTAAGCAGTTTTCATTTTTGCATTTTTCTTTAATTCTCTCTTTGCTGTGGTGGTATTGGCCAGTCAGTGAGAAATGTATTACTCTGCACGCCCAGACACAGACTAACATCGAGCAAATCTGAGCTTACCATCACCCCTAGCCCCGTTAAATTGGTTTGATCAGCCTGGTGGCCTGGAATGTCTGAAGTCTTGCAGAGACACAGTCACACTTGTTGGTGGGTCCTGCATACCCTCCCGAGTTTGACATGGCTCAACAGTTGCAAGTCTATCTCCATCTGCTGCTAGCAATGACTCTTTTCTTACTGCCCAGCCCCCTGCCACCCTTGCACCAACTTAGGAGAGTCAATTGATTTGAGTGACCCATTTATTATTTATGTATGCATGTATGTATGTATGTATGTATTTTTCAAGGAAAGGTGTAGATAAGAGTGAAGGTGAGTAGGCAGGCAGGCTGGAAGAGAGAGGATGAACAAACATTTTATTTTATTTTTATTTAGTTGCTCACCCAGGACTTGAACCCAGGGGTATGTGGCCTGCACTCCTTCGGAGGTGATTGACCCAACTGCTACTCCACCAGCATGTACCCAGTGACTCCTCTAAACATCATTCAATTTAAAACAAAAATCTGATTTTAATAATGGAGTTTACATCTTGAAGAAGTCAAAAATACTCTACAGATAAGGTAGGGTCTGAGGGGATGTCTGTTACAGGAAAAAGTAGAGCTGGTTTGGGTTCAAAATCCCAAAGGTGTGACTTTGGACAAGTCACTTAACCTCTCTTGATTTCCTGTGTCCTTTTTTGAAGTGAAGGTTATGCGGAGTTGCCATGAGGACACAATGAAACAAGTTATGTAGAACATTTTTCATTGTGATTGGGTTGGAGTAAGCATTCCATCACTGTTTTCATTTCTGGCTCTCTCATAAATCCAATGTACATTCACTACAGCTTGCCTAGCCAAGAACAATTCTATGTCTTCTTACTCAGTGGATCTTGAAATCCTCTAGCACTGGGATGAAGGTCTCGAACAGGGGTCAGGGATCTGGAATAACCCCAGACAAATATTTTCAGTGATTGAAAGGACCTGACCAGGATGCACTAGAGAGTGGAGGGTGTCTGTGGCAAACTGGTGTGCTCACGCCTTCTCTGACGGGGATACGTTGGCTTAGCTCTAGCCAATGCCAGGTACAAATGTGGGCCAAAGTCTCAGATTTTTCAAAAGAAGCTGGATTTTTAATTTTAACATTTTTAGTATGAAATTAGCTGATAAGTACTTAATACCTTTGGACAATGGTACAGGTCTACTCTGTGGGGTTCAGCCAAACATGTCTAGGGGTTAGATGAAAGTTTCCAGTGTGTGAGTTCTCACCCAGAAACCCTACCCATTTCTGAGTAGGCATGAGGAAGGGTGATGGAGCTGAAAAAGGTAGGAGCCAGGCAGAAGCCACTTCATCTTGTGTAAAGTGCTGCCAAGGTCTATGCCAGTTCTCAGAGGAATGTGAAGACAACTGAATAAGTGTCTAGAGCAGCACCTGGCAGGTAATAGGAACTCAATTTTATTAGTGTTGTATGTCCTAATATAATTCACCCACTGGGACTCTGAATGGGAGGACAGTCATGGGGAGAATCAGGCACCGCTTGGAACTTATGGTTGTAGGATGTTGGCAAATATGTCCCATTTCCAGAAGAATAAGCAGTAAAAGTTCAGAAGTAGAATCCAGGGCCTGGCCTGGAAGACCCACTGCAGAGGATTATTCTATGCAGCAGTCTGTTCTATCACTTGGGTGACACCCCAAGCTTCTGGTCTCCATGTAGGTGATGGGACCTAACCAGTTCCTATAATAAATTCTTTCTCCTTCAACCAATTAGTTTCTGCCTTAATTGCTATTAAGAACTCCCTGGTAGTGTGTGGAATGATCTACATATTACTTTGGTGTGATATGATTGTCAGAGTAGCTTTCCTGATTGACCAGGGATGTGGAAAAGAATATGTCATTCTGGGGTAAAGCAAATTGAAATAAAAAAGGAAATTAGAGAAGCAAAAGAGATTGGGAGCTGATGGGGAGTGGAGAAAGGACAGGTATTTGTGGTTGTGTGTGTGTGTGTGTGTGTGTGTGTGTGTGTGTACACACATGTGAAGAAGGGAGCTCATGTAGGCAACCTACTGAGTTCCCTCATATCCATTTTCTACCCCTGCTCTGAATCCACTCTGTGTTGCTGGGAACTGTTTATCAGGTCAGTGTTGTCAGTGGAAGCTCTGGTGGAGGATCATATGAGAGAAGATAGGGTGAGGTGTTTCTCCCTCTCCTTTTCTAGAGGAATAGTGAATACCTTCCCAAGATACTTAGTGATAGCTTTGGGGATCATTTCAATTTCATTTTCAGTTCCCACTTCAGGATTAATATCATTTATGCCATTTTAGGAGCATTATTTTGGTTCTGGGTACAATCCACTGCTCTCAATATTTTTTTTTGCATTATTATTTGTTATTAGTATAACTATACTTGAGAAATTTTAGTACTGGAAGGGTTTTTAGAAATAACCCAATCCATATTTAACAGAAAAGTAGACCTGACTTTCCAGAGGTTGAATGACTTACTCAAGGTCCTACAACAGGGCTGCTTGAACTTGTAAATTTATTTGTGAATGAATTTGAGATTCCAGTTCTGACTTTCCTTTGTGCAGGGTTAGGCTAAGAACTCGACAGGAGCCAGATGGGAAACATTGCCTTGTCTGAGTTTGGGGACTGGTGGGTGGTTCATGCTACTACTTGTGAGTTGATAATGGCGCCCAACACATAAGGGGATTATAAATTTAGGGAGTACAGGGAAACAGAATGGGCACTGACTGGAAGTATGCAGAAGGGAACTAGAGTCCTGGGAAGAATGAGTCTCTGAGTCTTGGCACCTCCCAGTGTCCCACACCACTTGATCACATGTTATCTTCATGGACTGTCTCCTTCCTGGCAGATGTCAGCTCAGGGAGGCAGAGCTCTTTGTTTCAGTTGCTGCTGTACCCCTCATGCTCCAAGCAGGGTCTGGTGCAGAACAGGCCCCACAGTGCCTGTTGCATGAATAACAGTGGCAATGTGTGCATGAGCAAGAATGATTCTAGTTGTCCCATGCCTCACACATGGAGTGGAAGGGACTAACCACAGCTCCATTTATGCCAGAGGTGCTGTAGGCAACTTGCCGACAATGATACTGTTAAAAAGTTACTGGGAGACTAGACCCAGAAATTAGTCCCCCAATTCTTATCATGAGGCTCAGGCCCCTCTTCTCTTCATATACAAATCCCACAGTCTTGGCAATATAACTCTGACTGTTGCTTTGGTGCATATGGTGCAAAGAACGCTTTGAGCTGAAAGTTTGCAATTTAGGAAGAAAATCATGAGTTTCATGGATGAGTATCATATTGCTCTGTCTTGAAGTGGTTGACACCAAGACAAAGCTTGTTGTGTTGAAATAAAAATGATCCCACTTTTATCCCCCAAGTCTTGTCTGAGGTCATGGTCCAGATGGAAAGCAGGAATTATTTTCCCAGTTGGGGAAGTGAGATGAGAACTTCAATCCCTCCTGGCCACCAGACTTGGACACCTTCAAGGAAGTCAGAGGGCTCACAACATTCATGGAATTGTGGACTCAGAACTCAGAGTTAAATGGGCCTGAGAAGTGCTATCTGGCCCTGTATAACACCCCAAATAGTGCCTGTATTCCTGCTACTGAGAAAATGCACATTTCATATTTGCTAGCTACATATTTATTATAATGTGTAGCAGACACAAATAACTAATTAATCCTGTATTTAGATAATTATTGTTTAGGATAAGGGTTATAAAAATTAGCTATTTAGAAGAGAAGATTTAGATTAATTAGAAGATAGGGATTATGAGAAAATGGCCAAAATCCTGTTGACTACTAAATTCCTGAAGTGTGAGAAATTTAAGTTTGTAGTTTAGGAAAAAGACCTCAAGCAAACTGCAGGCAAAGCTATGACTTGAAATCAAGTCCCCTCACTCCCAGGTCAGCAGATTTCCAGGGTGAGAACAGCATCTTCCCAGTCTTCTCAACAACTGTTTTCCTCTTTCCCTTATGCCAATGGTCTGCCATCCCTCCACTCGACACATCTCCTGGGCAGAAATAGCCAGGTGTTGAGTGGGGTTGAGAAGTTATGAAAAAATTATGTCTTGTCCTTGTCTCCAAGAAGCCTTTAGTCTGTTGGTGAGTCAAGAAACTCATGTCAATTAGGAGTGATCACCATATACCTTTGATCTCCGTACACGGTTTCCTACCATTATTTATTTATAAACCATCTACATCTTTTTTGAACTAGTGTTAAATTCAGGGTAAAAACATACACAAAATTAGAAATGAATGCAGGTGACCTAAATATAAAGTAAGTTGTATTTTTAAATTTTAGACTATTTTAGTTATAAGTAGGAGACAATAAATTAAACATAAAAAGAAAGGAAGTATCAAGGGTAGTAAATACTATAGAAATGAAAGAGACTGTGAGAAAGGTGCATTAAGTAATTTTTAAATTAATTTTGTTAATGGTAGACAAAAGTTTTTGTTCTTATTTAAAATTATTACTTGTTTTTGATAAATGTATTTGATTATGTTTTAATGTGGATTTGACCTTTGTAACAGACCATTGGATTTAAATTCTGATTCTAAATTCTTTTTTTTTTAAATATGGTTTTAATGGTTGTCAGAGCTGATAAAAGAATCTTTGCAAAGACATAGAAATCCAAATGGAAATGCAATGCTGGCTATGCTTACTAAATCAAGATGCTCATTTAAAAAATACCATCTAGCAATTATGCAAAGTTTTTTTTAATTGAAATTCATCTAGTCAGCTAGTCAGTTTCCATCTTCCTTAATGTCAATTCTTGTAAACTAATCAAAAGTTATATTTTTAACAAATGGGTTCAAGATCCACTGAAGAGCTTTTGGAAACTTTTTAAATAGGTTAGAAACTGTTTCCAAGTTTTTAAAGTGTGCAAATATTAGAGTTTTTTTTTTTAAATGAAAGGTCTTACATATATTATCTCTAAGAATGAAATCATGCCATAGTGGAAACAGTTCCAAACATCTGTGCTCAAAGTGCTTTCACTTTCGCACATACTATTTTTGCAAAACAGTTATTTATCACTCAATGTTGTTAAAGAATTACTTTGATCTGCAAAGGTTCAGAATAAAAAATTAAGAATATTCCAGCTGCCACACTGTGATAATCAAAGAAAAGTCCAGCAAATTTGGAGCATATTTTTGCATAAGCAAGTATATTACTCATCTTAAAATTGATTATCTTTTTGAAAACACTTTACTACAAGATAACTTGCAGTCTTCCTGAGGTGCAAAAGATGTTCCTGGTGGCACCACATCTCATTACTAAGTGTTGTAAACATCTACTTTTTAAGATCATGTCATCTACAACTCCCACATGTGCAGGATGTGTTCCTAAAATGCTGAAACAATTGAGGAGTGAGGGGGCCACTGTCACTCATACCACAATGTGTGCTAGCCACTAGCTCTTCTGAATTCTCCACGTTATCACGTAACTCGTGAGGGTCTGACTTCATGACTACTGAGGGCAAAGCAGCTAAATCCTGAATTGAATATGCATAAAGTTCATTTTAGACAGATAATAAAACTAGTAGAATTATCCTTTTTCTAGATGCACCTTTTTGGAGGTGATGGAACTGATGAAGGATTCAGAATGATTTGCACTGAAGAATTCTGAGGTATAGGCTGTCAGGAAAGTGGGCTGCAATGTCAGGAAGGCGTCATAGAAGAGGCTGACATACGCTGAGCATTAGACGAATGAAATGACTTGCAAGAGAGAGGAGTTTAACAGGGTCCATGTGGCAGGAGCCCTGAGCAGCTTCTGAGAAGGTGTGGGCTCCCCTTTGACCTCTACTCCTTGGCAGGACCCAGAGGCTAATCGGAAACCCAGGAGCCCACTTCCTCTGACAAGAGTGTGAGCTAGAGCAGCACAGTGGTGGGGGCCTGGGGTGGGTGCTTTTCTGATTCTGGCAGAGCCCAAGGATCTGGCCTGATTGCCGACCACTCCCCTTCTCCATCCACATCTATCTTTGCCTTGCCATCACTGTATCCTGGCTCCTTTCATAGCATTCTGAGTCCCTGATTCCCCAGGAACAATCCAGTCACCCTGAGCAGGCCATTGCATTGTTCCTTCAGGGGCCATTGTCCTGAGACAATTTCCTGGATAGTTGTCACTTTAAGGTTGGTCAAGCCTGAATGCAGCAACTTTCACAGGTCTATAGCCCTTATAGTGGAACATTAGAAACTGTAGACCACGGGACCTTATCTCTTGCCAGATTTGTGAAAACCAAAGCCAGGTCTTCCATTGCTGGCCCTGGAGAGATCTTTGCATGCAGAGGGCAGTGGTAGGCCCAAAAGTTCTAGCTCTTGTCCAGGCCCTGAGATTTAGCATTCTTTTGAGCTTTCTGCTAATTCTCTCCATCACCATTTAGGAGGTATCGATGCTCTTTTTTTTTTTTTTAACACTTTTTTCCAAATTTAGACAGAAAATAACATTCTTTCTGATTGTATTACAGGGTTAGAAGGTTCAAAGGTCAAGGCTCTTTAATTTCCATTTAGCCAACTTAAATCCATCCACGCTTTTCAAGTCTGGTGAATAAGCCAGAGATAATAGGTATAACCACCTTTGTGGGTATATACCCCTTAGCACTCACCAATCTGCACATATCTCTACAGTTATTGATTCCTCAAAACCAACTTCAAGACAGTAATCCTGAATGTAGGGAAAGACAATTGATGAATCTTGCAGGTCTCATGCCTGCTTTTTAAGTGTTAGTTTTCTCTCTGGGGTCCCTCTTCTTTCTTGAAAGACCAATGCTGGATGGCCAGCCATGAAGATCTTGCTTATCTCTTTGGAACTTTAGATCATCAACCAATTAACTCAATGAACAAATGTTTATTTTCTAACATGTACCTGGCTCAGTGAGCAAACATGCCATGATTTAACCCAGGGAGTGACATGATCAGATTATGTGTTAACATGTCTTCCTCACTCAGTGTTTAGTGAAGTCATTGGGTATTTTGAAATCAGTAACTATATTTATACCACATAAATTAGCAAATGCAACAAACCAGGACTTTCTTTTCCCCAGAGACAGTTAAACATTTATCTGCACACCAATGCTTACATATAACCTCTGTTTTACAAGCAAGTGACTATGAACTCATTCCCAGGGTAAGTCAGGTTGTGCCTGGGATCTGTTGGTCAGACAGTTCCTTGACCTCCACTGGCCAAGAATCAATCCTTGAACTACCAGCAATTGGGGATGCATCTGGTCAGGCAGTGAGTACATATTTTCAATATACTATGATTAAATTCAATGACATTAATAAGCTGCCACTGTCTGCCTGAGAGCACAGGGTGGACCACAGAGTTGAACTTTGCCCCATCTTTTCTTCCTGAACTGGGAGAGATGAACCTGTTGGTAAAGGAAGAACTGTGTCAGGTCCTAGTAGTAAATTCAGAAGTGGAGTATGAGTAGTGTTCTCTGGAAGACCCGAGAGGAGAATGATTCCTTCCAAAGAAAGGAATGTTCCTCAAGAGCAAGATACTCAGGATGGGCCTTGAAGAATGAGGAGATTGTCAGCAAGATGGAAGAGAATGCCTGCCTGGGAAACAGCAGAAGCAAAGGCTCAAAAGCAGGGAAACATGAGGTCTATTTAGGGGCCAACCACCAACACGTATATGTATTGGTGAGAGTTTTGGATGAAAAGTTCTTGCTGTTGCTGGCACTGGGGAAGCAGAAAAGGTTCTGGGCAGTGATCAGGTGGGCAGCAGTATGACTGGAGGGTGGACCACCATCAGTGATGACAGCTGGTGTATGCATCCCCATCGGAGCATTCCACATTCACTGTGCTAGAGACACTCTGCTCTGCAGGTCTCAATGGCATTCTGACCTCCTTTAATGGCCCTGATATACATCCCACACTCAGCTGCACCTTGGTGGCCTTAGTCAACACCCAGAAAATGCTAAACTCAAATCCTATGTGTCAGGCCTTTTGTGAGAATTCCTTCTGGGTCACTGCCTTGGGACCCCCAGAAGGTGGCACTGTGTCAGCCTGAAGATACCTGGGACTGCCAAGATGTAGTAGATGACAGAGTTCTGGTCCAGCATTCCTGAATGCTGATTTTTGAATGTCTACTCATACCTCTACCCAGGCAGGCAGAGGACCCCATGCACCAGGCATGAGAACACAGGAGGACGAGTAGGGTCTCATTCTATCACTGTGTGAGCTCTGTGACTCAGCTGTTATTTCAGCTCAATGAACCTCAGTGTTGTCATCAATGAAAAGGAGGGTAATAATGCCAACATGTAGAGTTGCTATGAGGGCTAAGGAGCATGACATTTGTAAAAGAGGCTGAGAATTTAGGCTTGAACCCATCTGGGAATAATCCCAGCTGTGCGACTTGGCCATGCTGCTTCATACCCTTAAACCCCAGTTTTCTCAAAGAGTGGTAGGATTTGCTTTCTTGCAAAGTGGTTGTAAAGATAAAATGTGATGACGTTTGTCAAGTGCTGAGCACAAAGTCAGTGGGCAATCCATGGTGGCTGCTGTCATTGTGTTATTTCTATTACTGATTAGTGGAGAGGCCTAGCATGAGGAGAGGCTTAGTAAATGGGAGTTTTCAACACACCTGGGCTCACCATCACACCCTGATCTAGCGGGTCTTTCACTAATGGAGAAATCACTGTCCTGCTGTGAGTCTCAAGTGCTTCATCATAAAATGAGAGGGTTGCATTGCATGATTTCTGAGGTTCTTGTGATGTATTTTCACATCATATCACCAGGACCCGGACCCTTCACTTGGCTGGTATTTGACATCACTCTTGTTGATTGGACATGTCATATGCAGTGATAGCAGACTAAGAGAGGCTGTTGACTGGTGCTGTTTCTCTCAGGAGCTCAGCAATTTTGAAGCATCTAGGAGGTTTGAGAAGAGCACATGATGACCAGACTGGTTGTCTTAGGAGACTAAGTCTGGTTGTGACTGCTGGTGACATTAGTACTTCATGCAGAATGAAACATATTGCTTGGCATAGAGAAGAATACTCAATTAGCAAGACCAAACAATTGAATGATCTCGATAGCTCTTGAAAAAATAGCCTCACTTGTAATGTGTCCTATTAGAGTGAGGAAACCTCATGTTCCAGGCAGCCAGGATTGCCCTCCAAGGGATTTCTGACTCCAGAGACCCCTGGACCAGCATATGTTCTGTTAGGTAGATCATGCAGGAATAGTGACAAATACTCTTGATCAACCTTTTTCTGACTAGGCCTTGTCCTTGGGCACTGTTTTTAGCCTGTTAAGTCTAGTTGTAACAGGAATCCTAAGCTAGATTAGAGGAAATCCCTCACCCTGTTATCTGATGTACTTCTTCATCCCCTTCCCTTGGTATCTGTTCATCCTGACCTCCCTTCAGCAAGAATGTTAAGTTGGTGTATCAAGAAGCCCCCTCCCCTTATGTTTCTTCTTAGTAATTTTCCCCCTACCAACCTTCTCAAACAGTTCACTGTCAAGACTCAGCTATCTTTGTTGTACTTGGAGTTGAGTTCACTTTCTCTCCCCTGTTGTAATTGTCTTGATACCTATTAGAATATTCTGGGATGACAGGTCCTCCAGTCTCCATTTTCTGTGGTTATTCCCAGTTATTCTCTTTCTTGGTTCTTTTAGACTGGTAACATTGGGATGGACCATTCAACTAAGACAGACTTATGACCAGGCTCTGTTCTCACTTGTCCATGCAGAGCATTCACCAAAAGGTGCTTGGCACTTGGAGGACCCTGGCCCAGCCTTGTGAGGGCTCCACGGCCTGGCCTGAGTTGGGCAGATTGATGGATGTGGTCTTGGCAAAGGCAGCTTCTATGTATTCTTATGGGAGCCACTGTTGCTGTGTCCAATTCCTGTTGACTGGGACCTTGTGCTAGTCTTCTCCAGCATTAATGTTCTGACCCAGGCCCTGCAATATCTAGCCTCTATCACTCATCTCCACCAGTCCCTAACCCATTCCCAGGCCTATTGCCCCTTCCATATTGAACAGACCTGTGGGCCCCTAAGCTTGGTGCTTTGATCTGTTCTAGCTGCCTGAATTACTCTTCCTACTCATTGCCTGGCTGAATCCCACCTGTGCTTTAACCTTCAGCTAAGGGACTCCCTGTTTGGTCTCTCTCCTGACTCCATTCTCTCCCTGCCCACCACAGGCTGGCACAGACATGCCTACTCAACTCCCCAGCACCTGGATTTCCTTTATGAGATACTAATTTTGCTGCACTTACTCTCCTTTACAGAAACTATTTCCCAGAAGACACTATGCACACAACATGGGCTTGTTGAATGAATGAAAGTGCCCTACCTTTATTCCTGACCATAACATTTCTTCTTCTTTTCTTTCTTTTCTAAGTCTCAGACACCTGCCTTTCTGTTGTTTCAGGAGCCCTAAGTCTACCCAGACTAATTGACCTTGAACCCAGAAGGAAAGAGAGAGGCAGAGGTGGGCCACCAAGTCTAAGTTCTTATCTCCATGTCGGCTAATGTTCAAGACACCTAGGCTCATGGTTCTCTAATTGTAGCTTCAACAAGGGTAAATGCATAGTAATCCCTCCTCTGCAGTAATCCCCAGTGACATAAATCTGAGTCACTCTTACTCAGTGTACCCAATGATCCATTTTTCTCTAACTCCAGGTTCCTTAGCAAGGCTCAGAAGACTGCAGTCTGGAATTCCTATTCTTCTCTAGCAGGTCTCTCATCCACCATGTACTCCTCTCATAGTGAATTCACCATTTCCTAAACACACCGTGGTTTGTCCATGCCTCCTGGGACTTTGCACATACTGTCTTCCTTCCAGAAGAAATGCCTTTCCTTCACTCTTTTGACATATCATTGTCCCCAAGACCTGACTTATTTGACTTCTCCTCTTTTCTCATGGAATTAGCTGCTCTCTTTTCAGGATAGATTTTTAACCATAAATTTTGACCCCATTTACCAAATTTTGCTTTAGTTGTTCATCCATACTTTGCTCACATTGGGGAGTATGATGATGCCTAATTTTCATGTGTTGCCTTTCGCCCTCCTCACCCCTCCAGCCTTTGGATATGTTTCTGATTCATGTTTGGTCTTTGAAAACATGTGGTCTAAGTAAACCTTTTCTAGCACCAGTTTAGCCCCCAAATGTCTTGATCTACATCATCTACAATCAGAATCTGCATTTAACAAGATTCAGGTACATATTAAAGCTTGAGAAGTACTGGACTAATAGTTAAAGACTTCCTTATATATTAAAGCAATCTTTGCTGCATTTAGCTGATTGCTGGAACAAAGTACCACTGCGTGGGCCCTTTCTCTTCCCAGTGACTTAAGAATGTTTCATGGCACCTTTGCATGTCCTCAACCAGAATAAATGAGAACAATATTCTTAATGTGCCAACCAGCAGGTTCTTCTTTTCTAATCAAGTCCATATGCTTCTGTGACTCCCTTTCTGGAATGTAAAAATAACCCTATTACCAACTCCTCCTCCTAGTAGCCTTTTCTCTGTAGCCAAGTTAATTCCAAATAGAACATCTGGAAATTCTATTTTGTTTCCTAATTTAAACCAGACTAAAACCAATCTGCATAAAAGTTTATGAACTTTCTAGGGCTCACACCTTATATTTTCCCATCTGCAGAAGTCTGCAATGTGAAGATCAGGATTAGGAAAGATTTTGCCATCTCGTCTTTGAGGACTGGAGAGAGTGTTTGTGGCTTTGTGTATTGGGGCAAGGAGCTGGGATGATGGTGAATTGCAGAGGATGGAGGGAGAGAAGAACAAGCGACATGGTTAGCACTGTACTTTCTTGTGCAAAAATAAGTCTGTATTGAATAAAAAAGTTCTTTAACTTTAAGTTGAAGTGGTGGGTGGTAGAAAAGGATGTGGGGGAGGAGGAGATGCCAGGTGAAGGAAGAAAAATGGAGTGTCAGGCAATTGGCAGGGTAGTGGGGATGGAGGTATGTAGCACCAAGACTGAACAGAAAGGTGTGCTCCAGCAGCTGCTCATTGGTCCTGATGGTTAAGAACTTGGGACATGGCAAAGGGACTTCTTATCTTTGTTATTAATTTGACTAGGGACCCCAGGCTAACAGAATGGAGGGACAGTCCAGAAATGAGTGGCAGGGAAGAGTCTTTGTCAGTCTGAATAGAGTAGGAAATAAAATCAACAGATATTTTAAGCAAGAGTCAACAAAATCCCAATAAAACTACCCAGTAGACTTCTGTAGGTAGAAAGTGACAAAATGATTCCAAAATGTATGTGGAATAACAAAGCACCTACACTTGCCAAACTACTTTTAATAGGAAAAAATGGAGTTAGAGGACTCACAGAACCCAGTTTCTACATTTGCTATAAATCGACAGTAATTGAGTCATGTGGTATTAGAGGAAGGGTAGACATATTGATGATTTGAACAGGAGGATGAGCAGGAGGAAATCTAACAGAGGGAATGAGATGATTATAAAATTGCCTGAAGGACTGGAAGAGTAGGGTCTAGGCTGGGCTTTTCAGAAGTGAGTCTTGGAAGACCATACTGTAAAATCCACGCCCCAGAGGAGTGGCTGCCTCAAGGGCACCATGGCATTGTTGTGATTTGGGTATTTAGAAGTTAGAATTGTGAAGTTGCCTCCCTCATCCCACTTATCTCTTGATACCCAGGAAAAGGGGACTCTAGAATACTGCTGTAGAAATTCTGTTTTCTCCATGACCATCCTTGGAGGCCAGGGACAACAGGAGGTGGGGGGAAGAAAGAAGTAAAACCCACCAAAAGCCGAAGGAGACTCCATTTCATTTCTGTCTCCCAAATCTTTATAGAACCCAATTTCATCCAGCACAGTAGATGTAGAGGATCCTGGGAAATGTATTTCTTAGCTTTCCATTCTTTGCAGTACAGAGGTTTGCTCAAGAAGTAGGGAGCAAAGGAGGTTGAGAAACAAACCCATAGCATCTACCATCTTTCATGATTCTAGAGCTCCAACTGACTATCCTTTAGCAGCCATCCGCTGATGTTCCTGACAGACATTCAGTGCTGGGTTCTGGAGCTGCAGAGATGTATATAAAGTTCTGATAAATACATCAGTCAACATGCACCAGGCACTATGTCAAAAAGTTACATGGATTACTTTTATGGAGGTAATGGATACTGATAAGAGGGATACTGTGTTTCCACCATGTTATAGATGGAGAAACTGAGTTAGAGTAGATACATGACTTACTCCAGGTCTCAGAGTTAGTAAATGACAGACTTGGAATTTGAACTTAGATCATCTAACCCTGAAGCTCATTTTTCTCTTTTCCACCACACTTCTTTGAAAATATACATCTGCAAGATATTACAAAGATGGAAGAAAAAGAATGACCAATAACCATGATGAAACTTGTTACAACATCCTTTGACTGAGATTCCAAAGTATCTGGAGGGGCAAGTTACCCACAGGAGTTACCCTCCATTTCCTGCTCTTCAGTGGGGCAAAGATGCTCTCTGCCCTCTCTGGGAGATCACTAATCCCTTCTAGAGTTCGCCATGTAGAGCTTTGTATATCTGGTTACTGAACTTGGGTGAAGTGGATTCAGTTAACTTTTCATCATGACAAATGTAGTAGGTTGAACTCTGTTGCCTAAAAACATGTTCAAGACCCCACCTCTGGCACCTGTGAATGTGACTGTATTTGGAAATGGGGACTTTGTAGATGTCATTAAATTTGATTTAAAATAAGGTTATTATGGATTAGAGTGGGCCCTAAATCCAATGACCAGTGTCCTTTTAGAAGACAGAGCATGAGAAGGCATGGAGACCTATAGCATGAAGGTCATGTGAAAGTGAAGACAGAGACTAGAGTAATGCTGCAGAAGAAAAGGGTTGCTAAGAGTCACCAGAAACTGGAAGAAGCAAGGGCGAGTCTCCCTCAGAACCTTTGTGGGGAATATGGCTTTGTCAGTACCTTGATTTCAGACTGTGGCTTCCAGAACTATAAGAAAACGTATTTCTGTTTTTCAGTTGTGGCATTTGTATGGCAGCCAGAGGAAATTAATACAACCAGTAAAGCAGAGCTTTTCTTGATGGGAAAAATCTCCTTTGAGTTTCAATTAGTTTTTCCTTCTAGGTTTCATCATCACTTTGTAGGCACACTGATGTTAATCTTTAGAGGTGGAGCATTCATTTCTTTTTCATGTATTTAAAAATACATTTTTCTCTCTTCTAAGAACTTTTCTCTAAGTCTCTCTTCCTAATTCAAGCCCTATACTTTTCTGGGGTCATGAAGAAGTGTGGCACGACATGGACTTTGGAGTCAGAGAGTTGGGATCTAAAAAAAAGTTGGAAATGTAGGTTCAGACTCTGCTGTAGGACTTTGGGAGAGTTGATTTAAATTTTTCATTTTTATTTTCCCCATCTACCAAAAAAATAGGAATATCAGTACTCACCTCCAGGAGTGGGGGAATGAGGTAACAGCCCTAATGTGAAGTCCAGCAAATAGTCGCCTTTATTTTTTCCTTCAAGACTCAAGCAAAACCTTCTTCCATTAAGCTGTCTCTGAGTTCTTTTCCCTGCAGTAATTGCAACTGCCCTGACTAACTATGTCAATCCTTGAATGTATCCTTGAATGTACAATAACCCCTCACTAACATTGTTGATGAGTTCTTGGAAATTGACTTTAAATGAAATGACATGTAATGAAACCAATTTTACCACAGTCTAAAGGATACCATTGCCTATAAGCAAGAGTTAACTTTCTATAGCCTGTATCAGGTTATATCACAAAAACATCAGTAGACCTCCAAATCAGGACCCTAAACACTTCTTATATGAAGCAATCATTTGTATTCATTCATCCATTAATTTTCCAACCTGCTTGTACCAGTTCAAGGTCATGGGTGGTCAGAGCCCATCCCTGCAACTCAAACTGGGAAGCAGGCCTCACAGGACACTCTTTCATCACACCCACACTCGCACTCATCAGACTGGGACAAGGTAGACATGATAACAAACCTACCTGCAAATCTTTGGGTCGAGAGAAGAGATCTGAGTACCTGGAGAAAAACCAGGTAGACACTGAGAGAAATGCAAACTCTACGACAATGGCCCCGGCCGCAATCAAATTTCTTTTTCTCATGAATGTTCTATAACAGAACAACACTGAAAGAGATACAACATTGAAGCCCTGTTATATACCGTGCGTACTGTTTCCTCACGCACATGACACAGCCTCCGCTTCGATCGCTATGTGGGTCATGGGGTGGCCTCGGCCTGTCTCCTCTTTCTCTTGTGGCTTGGGCAGCACTTACACAGGGCTGGCCCTATTGGAGCTGTGTGGCATGGTCACTCCTGAGTGGATGTTGGGGAGTTTCTGCCCAGCCACTGGGATTGTGTGTCTTGTCTTCTTGAGTCCTATTTCCTAAGAATAACCATGTAAAACCTCAACCTAGAAATAATGAAGTGGAAACAGGGTGGCCCTCGGCAGGATGCTTTATAGAAATGGGGATATACCCCCTAAATGGAGTAGAAACTCATTAGTTCTTACTTTGCTCTCTTGCAAACACAGTAAGTTTTTTAAAGAAAAAAACCTGTCACTTTTGCCCCATTTCTTAGTGGCTTCGGCACAGCCTCACTGAAGGGAGCCTCATTACGAAGACTTTATTAAGCTTGCAAAACAGAGGAGGAAGTGCAGCGCCAAGCATACAGAGCTACACTTGCCAAAATAAATGACAAAAGCTCACCCTGATGCCTGAGCCCTTCGGGAGCAGAGGCCCAGGGAGACCTCGGGGACTATTAGGATGCAACTTTATTAATTTCACTTAGGGCATGCGGCAGTTAGCCTGGGGCAGCTCCAACAGCTCCTGGCCGGAGCCCTGATTCTGAGTTCACCTTCTTGGTCATGCCCACTCTGGGAAGGCAGTTGGCTGCCGCTGCCAGCGTGCTGTCTTGCTGCCAGGCTGCAGGTCAGAGGCTGTGTTCTGGGTGTCTTGCTTGCTGGTGCATCTATAAAAGAGGGGGGGAGAGAGGAGGAGATAAGCTGAGAACGGGGGCAGCTTGTTTTTGCTCGGTTAGGATAGGAATATTCCTGTCACACTGGCTAGCTCAATCATTGCCCCATTCTCATCCCAAACTGTCCCCATCTTTGGAATTAAGTGAAAAAGGTGTTTTACTCTAAGATCCCGTTGTCTTCTGGAGCACTATTTTGGGAAGTCACGTCTCCACTGAGACTTAGTGTTCTTATCTGTGAAATGGGACTAACAACTCCCAACTAACTTTGAGGATGTACTTGAACCCCTGTTCTGTACCTGGCACGTAGCAGTTATCTGTATGTCAAGCCTCCTTGTCTCTTCCCCTCCCATAAAAATGCAAACCACTCTTCCAGGACCTGCTCTGGGCACAATTCCCCTGGCCTCTCCTAGGTGCCTGTTAACCTGATTCTAATGTTAAGTCCTTGGAAAAAGTCTCATTCTGCTTGAGGCTTCAGTTTCCTCTTCCAAGTAAAGAGGTTGACTCTCATCTCAGCCCTGAAATTCTACATTTAAGGGTAATTAGTTCCTGGATAAAAGCTCAGGGAGTGGTCACAATGTTAGAGCGCTAACAGGTAAAGAGGAGCAGGTGATGACATCACCCTCCTGGGGTGGAGAGGTGAAAGCTGGGGTTCTTCAAAGGGGCTGGTGCATGGGAGACTTTGAAGGCTGCATTGCAGGCCTCATAATTCAGTCTGCTTTATTTCATGACATATCAGCTGCCTTTGGCCATGTGATAAGACTTTGTCAGTTATGATTTTATAAAAAGCTATGTTAACTTCTGCTTGCCTCCATGGTGGGTACCATGTCATGCCGTGTTAAATGACAGGTGGGCTATAACCAAGTGAGGTACGTGCTGGGGCATGTGAAACAATCAGGACAGGGCTGAGAGGGCATTGTAGACAAGATAGGCACTAGTGGCAGCTCAAGTTAGAAGAAACTTCTGGTTGGTCTAGCAAAGGGGAGGAAGGGGTCTTGATCTCAATTTGGGCTCTGATGAATTCCCAAACTGGAATGTGACCTGGGAGGCCCCAAACTGGTTTGCCTTAAGGAAGGCAAATCCATGACATATGTCCCACAACAGCTATTTGCACCCATGGCAAGCAGCATTCATCGATCACAGATTCTTTCTCAGTGAGCCAGGTGCAAGCCTAGAAGCCCTTTCAGTGCTGTGACCAAGTAAGTGGGGACCTACAGGGGGACTCTGCTCTCACTGATCTAGTCTATTTCCTTTATTTGTAGCTGGAGAAACTGAAGTCTAGAGAAGACTTGCTCAGTTTGCCGCAATCCTGTTCTCAGAACTCTGTTCTGTCTCCAAATCCTTTGCTTTGTGCACCCAACCATCCTGCTTTATCTACATCACTCTGGACGAAGGAAGTACAAAAAGATGCAATAATGGCTCTCACCTGGCAGAGCAACAGCTTTGTATTCTTGGCCAAGTCAATGGTACTGGCTCCTTCTTAATGGACAGTTGATTTTACTGATGGCTTCCCAAGCCCCTTAAATCTCAGTTTGGTGAATCCACTTTCACTCTCATGATTTTCTGTCATCAAGTCTGGGAAACAGGAAGGTTAAAGGATGCCCTTGGGGACGTTGACAGAAGAAGGAGAAGGACATTTTCAGTTCTACTTCCACAGATTGGAGATCTAAAACTGAAGTTACCACCCTGTGGTAACTTCATGCCATGACATACTCTTCCGAGAGGAGTGCCATTCTTGTAGGAAACAACCATGAGGGGGCATTTCCATACACACTCATAATAAAAATATTAAAAAGGAATCACACAATGTTTAACACAGCTGCACATTCTCCTGAGAAATGATTTTTCTGAGTCACTGGAAAATCAGGTCATGCATTTCCTCATTGTTATCTCTGTCCAGATTTGATCCAGAACTCATTTTTCTGTGAAAAATGATCCATCCATTGCTTAAACAGGACAAGGTCCCTAAATGGAGTGCTTGTCTGAAATATGTGGGTGCCTAAAGTTTAAAGGGGGTGCTGTGACTTCGTTCCCCTATGATTGGCTGATTCCCAGGTAGCTAATTGCATTTTGGAAAACCAAAGACTCACCTTGTCCTTTTTTTCAGCCAGATCCAAATGTGACTTTTAGGAACCAATACTTTGGTTCAGTTTCAGCCCGAATCAGTAACCTCCACTCTGTTGTAGAGCTCTGTTATTTTCTAGACTCATATCTGATTCTAACTTACAACAGTCCTTGTGACAACCCATTTTACAGGTGGTAACAATGTGTCAGAGAAGTGATGAGGTCTGTCTGGTGCCACACAGCAGGTTGGATCAGACACAAGACTAGAATTGGGGTCCCCTGCCAGTGGGCACAGCTTGCTCCCACCACCCAAGACAGCCCATGCCACTAGACATCAGGGACTCGGTCCAGAGGGTCTGCTTCCACTTGGTGCTGCACTGCCTGCTATGTTCCATGGAAGATGATGTCTTTCTATAACATCATTGTGGTGTGTATAGAGCTTGATTTTCTGCAGTTTATCTTAAAAATGCTTATTTTGATGGTGGTGTTTATTGGTGATGCTAATAATAATTGATCATCACAGGGAGAAGTGTGTACTGAGGCACAGTAGCATTTATAAGTATGTAGTGGTTATTTCTTGAATAGTCCTCGCCCAGCAGATTAGATAAAATAACATATGTATTCAAGGACATAAGATTTCAATGTTGCATCCCTCTTCTTTGAGGCCATCTTCACCTAAGGTGTTCAAGATGGAAGTGTCTTTTTTATTCATTTTCCCTTTAAAGGAGTGTCAATGAAGGAGAGTCCATACCATCTGTGGATCAACCATGTTAGCATTTAACAACCTCATAGTCAGGAAATTAATGCTGACATTTAACCTAAATTCTTCTTGTTGTCTATTTCCTCCATTCTGGGACTCAGTGGAGACAGTGAACAGCTGCTCACCATTCTTTTCTCTGCCCTACCTGCTCACAGCTGAAAACTGCCGCGTCACCTTCTGTCCTTTCCTGCAGGTTCAAGAGCGGCAATTCACTTGAGGGTTTTACCTTTCTTCATAGGACATGTTTGCAAACTTATTCTAAATCTTTTCCATATTTCCCACATCATTATATGTTGTGATAGCTCAAAGCAGTCCTTAATGATTAAGTGTTGTTTTATCCCCAATGTATACCGATTCTCTCCACTCCCAAGAAATTCCCTCCATTAAAAATTGTCGCAGTCAACAACCATAGTCCTACCCAAATGACTAGTATTACATTTCCATATACTCTTCACTGTGCATGTTTGAAAGTGTGAGTGTGTATGCACTTAGTGTATATTTTCTCTATCTATTACTCTTTTATCCTAAGTCTGGATCATTTTTATGTTTTAACATGTTTCTTATTCAATTTAATCTTGAAGATGACAGCCATATCTGTGATATGGCCTACTGATGTTAGATGTTAGAGAGAATTTTCCTATATTTTCTTCTTCTAGAGAACTTGCATGCATATACTCTCGTGGCTTCAAAATTGAAAACCCCAAATTGAAGATAATGATATTAAGTACTTGGTCTATACCCAGGGGATACAGATATAAGTTCCTGTTCCCAAAGATTAAGATGTATTGATAATATAAGACATCTACACATGACATTTTGAGAACATAATTTAACATAGAATATATATTCAGGGGTGGACTATAGTAACAATAATAATGATGAGTGAAATTTTCTGGAAATGCTTATATATCAATCATGTGCTAAACACTTATATAAATCATTAAAAACAAGTATTACAGGTGAGGGATAGAGAAGTCAGAAGAGTGTTCTGGAAGAGGTAAGACTTGAATTGGTTCTGATTCCAACCCAGGCTCTCTGAGTCCATTGTCTTTTCTATACAGATTTGCTGGGTTCCTGATGCTAATGTTAGCGATAAGACAGTTGAAAGATAGTCTCAGGTTGAGAAGTCCTGTTCCTATTGTAATAATACACTATTTAACAGATGACTCTTGACTTCATGAGGGGCTGTTGGCACAGGTCCATTTTGGGCAAGGATGGTTTAACAAGGGCATGGGTCAGACACTGCAAAATGATTTGCCAATGACAGGAAGGTAACAGGCAAGTGGTTACAGATTAAAGTCTCTTCCTCAAGAGTCCACATCCCTGAGTCCATATATATCCATGTATGTGCTCTCAGCCAAGTTAAGAGTGAGAATGTCTGTATTTTTATTGTAAATTAGAAAGTGATACTTGAAATCAAATGCCAGACCTCCAGATTCAGCCTCCAGTTTTGTGAGCAGAATTGGAGCAAAAGTTCTCAAACTAACTCCATTGGAAAATAAGGACGTGTGTGGAGTGGGCGCTGCTCCCCAATTTACATTTACATACACATGTGATATTCAGACATATCTCCCCTGCAATTCAGACATGCTTTGTAGGAGCAATAACTCCATTCTAAAACAGCAGGTATTCAAGTCACTTTTCTGTGTTAGGCACAGTAAGTAAGGTGAGAGAGTGAGGAAATCCAGAGAGGAGCAGATGACTACCTCCACTGACTTGTAGGTCACTGGAGGAGCTGGGCATGAGGATCAGTAACTAGAGTGAAGTTGCAGATGTGTTAAAACTGGGGCCTTCTATTTGACAATGTTCTCTCCAGGCCATTACCCTAGAGTAAGGCAACTTTTCTCTCTTCTGAACTGTCCAGGCACAAAATTATTACTCTTACCAGAGGTGGACTCTCAGAAGCTCCTCTCTATGCTATCTTAGGAAACAGACCCCTTTAGCCTTTGCTCCCCTGGATCCTGGGTCAGGCAGTCATGCTTGAGTCCTCAGGTAGATTCAAGTGGCCACTTCAATTTAAATGTCCTGGGTCTCAATTTTCTTATCAGCGAAATGGGAATAATGATGCATGTGCCTACTACTTACCTTACAAGACTTCGACTATGTATCAAATCAGTACATCATGGTAACAACTGATACTCATAATATGCCTTAGTGTTTAGTGCGACTGCATCTTTTTTTGAGTCATTCTTTCATTTTTAACTACTTGGCGCTCAGGTGTACAAAACTGGGTTGAATAACTCATTGAAAATAATTTTTTCCATGCAGATTTTCTCTCATATTATTTATTTCATTTGTTTTAGGATTATTCCTTATTTTTGATCACCTACCAGTGGTCTCAGGGACTTCTGAGAATAGAGAATGTTCTTTCCTTGGAACAGGACCCAGCCATTTTCCATCTCTCTGTAGAGAGGAGCTCCCACCATTTCTGAGATGATGTTGGATGTCAAGCTCCTCCTCTTTTCTGGGCTGAGTCCACGGAGGGTGCTGGTAGCTTAAGGCAGTTCAACATGTGTTCTAATATGTACTTATTTTAGTCCTTCCTCCACTCCTCAGCTTCCAATAAATAAGAAAATTAGAGTGAAGGGAAAATAAGGGTAGGGTTATAAGATAAAATAAGGGGTAAATTTGGTGTGCAGAAATACCTACCATAGATAACTCCGGTGATTTTTTTTTTTTTTAAGAGATCACCTTGAGCTTCCTAGTAGCCAGAGCAAAAAGTCACTAAATCAAGTGATTGATTATGAAAAATGAACAGGTTGATTCCTTAAGAGAAGTCTAGTTTTCCTGGCAAGGAGACTCAAATCTTTTATCTCCAGTGATTCTCAGTGAGATATGTTTACTAAATATAGCAGTGATCGCATAGTTTATGTTTTAGTGAAGAAAAATTACATTTTGACTTATTTCCTTTTATTTACTTATTTATAATAATGCGTATGATACTCAATATCATATGTCATTAAGGAAATTCAAATTAAAACAATGAGATACCAATACAGACCCATGAGAATGGCCAAAACAAAAGGTACCAACAATAACACATCCTTGTGAGGATGTGGAACAGGAAATCTTATTCATTGCTAGTGGGAAATACAAAATTGTAAAGCTGCTTTGGAAGATATATTACATGAATATGACTTAAGTGAAAGAATCCCACAGGAAAAACTACATACTATATGATTCCAGCTGCACAACCTTCTGGGAAAGTTAAAATTCTGGAGGCAGTAAACGGATCAATGGAGGGGTTCTGGGGAGGAGGGGAGGGATTAAGAGATGGAGCCCAGGCATTTTTAAGGCAGTGAAATGGTTTTTCTGAATGATATGTAATAGTGGATGCATGTCACTATACATTTGTCAAAACCCATAGATTGTATGGCACAGAATGAACCCCAATGTAAACTATGGATTTTAGTGGATAATAATATATCAGTATTGGCTTATCAATTGTAGCAAATGCACCACACTAGTGCGAAATGTTAAATATAGGGGTCATTGGGGGCATGTGAAGGAGTATATGGAAACTCATACTTTTCACTTAACTTTTTTCTGTAAACCTAAACCTCTCTAAAAGAAAGGTCCATTAACTAAAACAAAATGCATGAGTGGTGCTTCTGGAATTGCAAGATACTAGGGAACAGATTCAGCACCCCTAGGCAGTAACAAACAGCTCTTCTCTTTCTTGCATGCATCTCAGAGCAGAGAACCCGACAGCTTTCCAGAAGGACTTCCGAACTTACGTGCAGTAAGGCATCCAGGTTCCACACCTGGGGAGGGCAAGCAAGAGATGGGGACGAGCATAGAAAACAGACTCTCCTGTGACCCGCTTCTCAGCGCCGGCACACATTTTTGCTCGCAGGTGGGGTGCTCTAATAGCTTCTCTCCCGCTTAGTCACTGTTAAGTCACGTGTTACTTAAAGAGTGTTGAAAAGGAAGAAGTACGGTAGGCAAACTTCTAAGGGCTTTGTCTCGCTGGTGATTATGCTCTCCATTTTGTAGATCAGCAAACTGAGGCTCCTAAATCAAGTCCCATAGCGCTAGGAGGCAGAGGGAGGATTCAGTTTGAGTCACGCCGCGGGTTCCGCAGGCCGAAAGGCCACGCCCTCCGCTCCGCGCCCCACCTGTCACCGAGCAGCTCCGGCCGCCCCGCCCGGAAGCCCCGCCCAGCTGTCAGCTCCGCCTTCACCAGGCCCTTTCTCTGTCCAGCGTCCACTCCCAGGACTTTCTCACCCTCCTGGGCAATCTTGTGCCTCATTGCCTGGGAGCGGAAACTTCACATTTAGCACCCGCAAAGTGAAAAATGAAAACAAAAATCTCCCTCAAATTTTTTTTTTTTTTTTTTTTGTAATGATTCCCAAGATCCATCTCCAAAAGTGTACACACAACAAACTCAGATGTTAACAGGCTTGTAGGACATTCCCATAAAGTTATAAACATATCTTTCAGTGCTTACTTAAGATAAACCGATATAAGTCACATATTTTTTGGTACAAGAGACAACTTGCTGTTTGGAAGCCAAATAAAGATTCCTGAATGTGAGATGCACCTGAAAAAGATTAGGAGATAATATCAAGGATATTGAATGTGAGCCAAATCTAACATGCTTTTTTTGGAGCTGTGTACGTCTCAGAAGAAAAAAAACAAGTGTTCCTTTTTTCGTGCAGGAGACTTGGGTGTGCTAGAGACTTGGAGAACACTTCTCCCCACCCTGCCGTGGAGGTCTGTCGTCACTGGGGCAGCTTGACTTGTGCTGAGTACTTTCTGTGATAGTACTGACCAACTGCCAGTCCTGCAAAACTGATGAGACATTCAGATGCACAAACAGAGCTTTAATCAAATATGCTTTGTGGAGGCATGGTGTAATGCTGAATTGTGTGTTCTGGGAAGCAGCCTTGCAGGGCTCAATCCTGGCTCTGATACTTGTTCTGTATCTTAGGGAAAGTTAGGGTACAGAAGATGAAGGGTATGAGATGAAGTCTGTGCTTCAGTGTTTGCATCTATAAAATGAAGTTAGTAATAATACCTTCCTATGTAATGTACCTTCCTATGTAATGTATTGCCTTCTGTGTAAAAAAATTACCCAACACTTAGTAGTTTAAAAAAGTCAACTTATTTTCTTCCTTTTTTATTGAGGTAACTTTGATTTACAAAATACTATAAGTTTAGGTGTGTAGGTTCACCTTTCATCAAATATATGATGACACACCACATTCTAGGAGTCCTCCACCACAGTTCATTGGATCCCCACTACTCTTTGTTCCCACTCCCACCCCCTTTCCCTCTGGTAACCTCAGTTCTGTTGTCTATGTCCAAGGGTTAGTTTGTGTTTTATTTGTTAGCTTTGTTTCTTTACATTCCCCATGTGAGTGAGATCATTCAGTATTTATATTTATCCTTTTGACTTATTTCACTTAGGATACTCCCATCTAATTCCAGCCATGTTGTTACAAATTATATTACTTCATCTTTTTAAGTGGTGTGTAGTATTCCACTGTGTGTATACACCACATCTTCTTTATCTTCTGCACATCTTTTTTACACAGAAGGCAATACATTATGCATTCATCTGATGATGGGCACTTAGGTTGTTTCCATTTCTTGGCTGTTAAAACAATGATGCCATAAACATGGCAATGTATATATCTCTGTGAATTGGTATTTTTGTGTTTTTTGAGTATGAGAGAAATGGGATCACATAGAATTTCCATTCTCAGTTAAAAAATATTTATTGAGGTAACTTTGATTTACAAAATAATAAAACCCCATACATGCTTGCTTACCATGTCAAATATATGACAGCATGTTACACCCATCACCAAATTACCAGAGGTCCTCCCCCATTATCCACTGGATCCCACCACCATTGCTCCCACACCTCACTTCCTTTCCTGCTGGTAACCTCAGTTCTATCATCAGTATCAAAGGGTTGGTTTTTGTTTTGTTCATTTGCTTTGTTTCTTCCTATTCCACATATAAGTGAGATCATCTGGCATTTGTCTTTCTCCTGACTTATTTCACTTAGCATAATCCCCTCTAGTTCCACACATGTTGTCACAAATGACAGGATCTCATTGCTTTTAGGGATGTGTATTATTCCATTGTATATATACCATATCTTCTTTACCCATTCCTCTGATGATGGGCACTTCACTTCTTGGCTACTGTAAATAAAGTTTTAATAAACATGAGTATGCAGGTATCTCTGTGAATTAATGTTTTTGTGGTAAAATACCCAAAAGTTGGAGAATGGAATCATATATAATTTCTATTCTCAATTTTTTGAGGTATCTCCATATTGCTCTCTATAAAGGCTGCATCAATTTACACTCCCACCAACAGTATAAAAGGGTTCCCATTTCTCTGCATCCTCATCAACACTTGTTTCCAGTCCTTTGTATAATAGTGGAAATAGTGAACATTTCCAATATTATGGGAATATGGGCATTGCTTTTGCGTGTCTACTCTAAATCTAAAATAAGGATATACTGGAGGTACATACTCAGACTGTGCCCATGGTCATCTCAGGGCCCACTGTTTGTGTGGGTTCAAGGTGATCTCAGGTGCCTACTGGCTATTGGATGGAGAGGTCAGGCAACCTATAGTGGTACTCACCGTCTGCAACATGCTTCTCTCAGAATGAGATCAGAGAGGGAGCGAGGGAGGCATGCAGAGAGACAGAGAGAGAGAATCAAAGTTAATCTTTTTAAAAGTCTAATTTCAATGTGTCCATCACTGCTGCCATAGTCTGCTTGTTAGAAGCTAGTTATGAGGTGTAGCCCACACAAAGGGGAGGAGATTACACAAGGGTGTGACTTCAAGTAGTAACCTGTAAAGCGAAGTTAGGGTCCAGGCAGGGATCACTGGGGCCCATCTTCATGGCTGGTCTAGGTCTACCATCCTACCTTATTGGATGGTTGTGAGGATTAGAAGAGACTGCTCAGCACAGAACTGAGTTCTCTTATCTCCCACTTTAAGGTTTAAGTTGCTCAGGTAATAGAACTCTTCCTTGCCCTCCAAACACACAAGCATGTATACACACATCCCATATCCCATCTTCTTCCTTTTCTTTGTTTTTCGGCGTGTTTCCCTGCACTAGGCTACAGTCTCCTGGCCATAGGGACTTTTCCTGTTCTCTCACACCTGGGACAGTGCCTGGTATCTGGAATGACCCAATGAATTGCACTCTACCCCCATTGGGAGACAACATCGTAATACCATGGTCCCATTGTTGCAATGATGGTCCCCTGTTCATATTTAGCTTTCTGCTTCTTCTCCATGACACACTCCTTTGTTTTAGTCCATCTCTGCAACTCCCAAGAGTCCCTGGGTGCCCCTCAGAGCTCAAGACCCCATTTGGTTTCAGAACATATCCTTCCACATCTAATTGCATCCCTCCAGTGGGGCAGGGACTCTTGGGACAGAAGGCTGACCTGGCAAGGCCCACAGAGGGTAACCTTTACCGATGGAAGGGTAGCTGTACTCTCACTGCTGGGGCTCTGAGTCCCTTCATCTGATCTCTTTGGAGAGTGCCCACTCCTTGAATCATGCAGTGCCATGGAGAAACTAGAAGGGAGGGAGTGGGTTTAGTGGTGAGTACCTGGACCTGCAGCTGAGCCTGGTTTTGACTTGCAATTCCTCAACTTGACTCTGGCTTCTCAAACTGTCAGGTGTCATGTGTCACTTAAGGTGGGGACATGTTCCAAGAAATGTGTCTTCAGACAATTTCATCATTGTCTCATCGTTGTAGATTATACTTACACAAACCTAGATGGCATAGCCTCCTATACACCTAAGTCATGTACCGGAACCACCGCCACATGTGTTGGACAACATTTGGGCCAAATGTTGTCATGTGATATGTGCTGGGGAGATCTTGTTATGATGAAAACTCAGATTTAGTAGTGTGGCTGGGGCCTGAGATATCACCTTCCTGGCAAGCTCCCAGGCAGTGCTGAAATGGCTGGTCTGTGGATCATCTTTGATTAGCAGCAGGAACCAGGCTACCGCTCCTTCTTAGCAACTCTTCTGTGCAAAATTAGAACCAGCCAGGGTTTCTACTTCTTCAGTTCAGTTCAGACTACAGTTTAGCAGTTCAACTGCAATGAATGAAAACTACAACAACTGAAAAAAATTATACAGAACCAAATGTAATTGAGGGTGGGATGGTGGGGGAGGAATTACAGTTAAAATAACCCTGCAGGGTGGGCCCACTCCAGAGAAATAGAGAGCAGGGACTTTATTGGCTATAAAGGGAAGTTAGGATCCAGATTGCAAAGGGCTTGGAATGCCAGACTAAAGTCTTTGGGTGCTTCTGAGGTGTGGTATTATCCAGCTCAACTGCTTGCAAGGATCTTTGTGAGGCAATGAGGAGTGGAGGGGCCTGATGTCCATCAAAAAGTAGTTCCTACCCTGCTGTAGCTGAGTATTGCCATATGGGATTAGAGCCAGCTCTTCTGACTTTTCTTTTTCTTTTCTTTTTTTTTTTAAGGAAGTGTGTGGGCAGGAATGAAGGTGAGAAGAGGCCAGCAGGCAGGAAGACAGAGGAGGAGGAAGAAGTATTTTATTTTATTTAGTTGTTTATCTTGGTTGTTCTCGCTGGTTTCAAGACTTGAATCTGGGACCCTGGGATATATGTGGACTGCCTCCAATCCCTGCTCCACCAGAATGCACCAGATCTTCTGACTTTTCAAACGAAGTCACATAACTGGAATTGACTGCAAAATCTTCTCATTTTATGAGTTGCGAGGCCAAATAAAATTTATTTGCAATCATATCTAGCTTGAGAATGCCCAATTTATGACCTCGGTGAAGGCTGGTTTGAGTCAGAAAGTTGTCTCTTAAAGAAAACCAGTGCCCAGACAATGTTTACAGCTGAGAACATTGGTCAGGAGAGATTGTACCCTGTGTCATATCTATTGCCTGTGATCTTGAAGTCTTCCTAAGCAGTCAGACATCTGGGTAAGGGGTCTCCTGAGGACAAAGGGAAGGTATTTACTCCAAGGAGAGACAAGTATTGCTTGAAACACAGGAGGCAAATGTCCCATGCTGCAGATCATCACTTCCAGCATTATTAGGGACACTGCAACTCCAGCTCATGTAGCAGAGTCAGAGGATATTTGTTTACGTGCCAGCCCTGTTATTTCCTAGCTTTTGATGGTTAACAAGTCAGTTAGCCACTTTTTGCCTCAGTTTTCCTTATTTCTAAACAGTCATGAATAATTTTACCTCTTTCACAGAGTAGTTGAAGATGAGATAACACAGTGAACACCAGGGTGTCTTGTACAGACCAAGTGCTCATATTTTGATGTTTATTATTAACATGATCATTATCATTATTCTCATCATTATCACCATCATCCTTTACTCAGGAGTAGTAAAATTTTAGTTCGCAACTGCCTTTAGGGATCATCCAACCTCCTCATGTTACAAAGGGAAAATTGAGACTTGGTGAGGTGGGTGACTTGGCTAAGGTCCCGGGTGAGGTGGAGTCAGTCATGACCCTTCAGCTCCTAGCCCTCTGCCATGTGTTTCTCTCCAGCGATGAGCAGAAGGCCTGACCTACGATGTTTCTAGAGAATGAATGAATGAACCAGTAATCATGGAAGACACAGCTGTTATTATCAGTCCTTCCTTGTCTTTGTAATGTTACATCTTTGATTCCTTGACTTGTACTTGGAGATAAGGGAAGTACTATATATATGGGAATCAGGGATTTGGGGATCTAGAAATGTTGAGGAATTCACATAGTATTGGAGTTAGTTTTTATTGTTTTTTCATCTAAACAGTCTCTCTCTCTCTCTCTCTCTCTCTCTCTCTCTCTCTCTCTCTCTCTCTCTCTCTCTCTCTCTCTCTCTCTCTCCCTCCTCTCATTCTTCCTTCCTCCTGCTAGTAATTCTTTCATTCAATGCATTTTTATTGAGTACCTACTACATATTAGTTTCTTCAGTTCAGTGCTAGGGACAAGGAAGAGTAAGATTAAGCAAGATTATATTGATATTGCTCCTCTTTCCTAGAGCTTGCTGTTGAGAAGGAAAACCCCTGATAGTCAAACCATGTCACAAACAGTGTCATACATTGAAGGGCACCAATATGGTTGCTGTTTGGAGTATATGTGTGGAGTTGGAGCTGGAGCACATGGGGTGAAGGTTGTTTTGGGGGAATATGTCCTGAGAAGGGGAAACAGGATATGAAAGACCCTGAGCAAATGCAGAAAAAAACTCAGTATATTTGGGGTCCAAGAGAATGACTGGGGTGAGGAAAGGGCTCTGTCATGCAGGGGCTAGAAGTTTCCAGGAAGGTTTTTTCATTTTGACACTGAATGCAAAGGGAAGCTACTGTAGGTTTTTAAGCAGCTCTGCATTGTAAAGAGATTCTTTTGGCTGCCACTTGGAGAAGGGACTTAAACAAGGACCAGGGCAGAGGTAGGAAGATCAGTGGAGCCCAGGGTCAGAGGCGCGGGTGGCTTGGAGGCTGAGGCATGTATCAAGAGAAATTTGGGAGGTAAAACTGTCAGGGTATAGGCAGTTGTTAAATGGTTGTAAATACTTAAAGGATTTCCTCCTCGGAGTGAGAAATCCCCAGGCTCGGGAGGCAGCTGCTCAGCTCCCACCAAACAGGGCACATCAAGCCCCAAGCACAGTCCCTGTGAAGCTGCTGTCTCTGCAGTCACTGGGTTTCCCACCTACACTGCTTCATTGGGAATTTATTAAATCTGTACTGGGGCCAGCACTGGACTAGGCACTCAGGGACTGTCTTCTTGCCCTGACAGGGGTTTGAAATGAATTCTAAGGCTGCTTCCTTCTGCATTATTAACGGGTTGTGGCAGCTACAAGAGCAAATCTCAGGCAGGGAACAGACTACATGCTTCCAGATGTTTCCAAAGACCCCCAGGTTGCTGTGGCCATAAAGATATCGACATTGGGGTCTCCTGTGGATAAAGGAAGCTTCATTGCTCTTCAGAAGTTTGTTTGTAACATGTCCAGTCAATATAAACGTGCAATAAAACTAGACTTGCATCTGGATGACTTGTAACATCTATATGCAGGTAGTGAGAAATTCAGAGAGATTCCAGTAGAGGAAGAGCTATTTGGAAGCACTGGGAAACTACGTAGCTGGAAGACTGACTCTTGGGTTTCAGTCAGATGAGAGGTTCTGGAGATTTCTGATTGTCCTGTCTGCACGCCATGCTGGGCACTGGAAATGATAGCTTCTCTTTAGGTAGCCAATTGAGATGGCATAAATGATTAGAAAGATGTTTTTTCCCTTGCTTAACTGCAGATATTTTGGCCTTGATTAGCATCACGTTATCTTTCCTTGCCATGTCCTGGCAACACAAATTTCTGGAGCACAAGGGACCGATCACTTCCTCCAGCTTTGCGCTGATTCTGTATCGATGTCTCCCCTTGGGCTTCAGATCCACCTACAAGGAGTTGGAGAGAAGGTTCTGGGAAAAAAGACAGCTTCTCACAGTGTTTCAAGGCAAAGTGCTAGACCCTGTGAGCACACTTTCTAACAGAGGGGCAGATGAGAGGAGGCATTCTAGTAATTTTTGTCTGACATTGCCAGTTCGAAAAGTGCATTCCAGGTTTCAAATGGCACTCCTGAGCATTTCCTACCACTCTACAGATCCCAGAAAATCCACAAAGCTGCACATATTATTATCTCTGATAACTGGGGAAGTGGTGTAATGGTGGCAGCACAAATAGAGAAAGAAAAGGAATTGTTTGAAAATGGACACACATGAAGATATTTATGCACAGAATTATAAGTTCTTATAAATACCATTTTTAGAATGTTCATGTTTGTCCAGAACTATTTCCTTTTATAGAAAATAATTCTTCATACAGATTCCATCACTTACAGGAAAACTTTTGATTCAAACACTTCTCTCACATTTTGCACTAAAAGTGTCTCTGTGTTAGGGGTGCCAGTGTTGGTTCCACTGCTGTAGGGGAAAATCTTACTGATCATTCCTTTAGCATGGGAGGAAATGGACGAGAGACTTTCTTTCCCCTAGTGTATTTTCTTGAGTGTGTAATTTTAAAATATCTTCTTTCAGGATCCCTTATGTATTGACGATGATGGCATAGAAGTCAAGAGAAGGGGACTTTGCCTCCTGACACGTCTGCCTCCCACTGTGAAATCACAACAATGTGACCAGGAATAGCTGAGTTAAAAATCCCAGCCTTGAATGCAGTTGTGTAATTTCCTATGATAAATAGCTTGGATGAACGCTAATCAAAATTACTTTCTGGTTCTACCTTATTCAGCAAGACGAATGCATGACACGGCCCCAGAGACTGAGATTTGTTAATTTGCAGATGTCTTTGCTCAAGTCTGTCTTACCACATTGGCAGCCTCCTCCTCTCTATACAACAGGGTAGGGAGTGGGCCCTTCTGTCGTGGCACCTTGGCCTTCTCACCTGCTGACCTGTCTCTACAGCCCCAGCATGACCATTCGGTTAAGCAACTCTAGATCTTTCACAAGCTGGAAATTTACATTTCAGAAGGTAAAAGGACTCCCAGTGATTTGAAGACAACAGTGTTGACTGTGCATTATGGCATTTTCAGCTCTAAGGACCCTCTTTTCTTCCTGTAGAATGGTGGACTCATGTCATCAAGTATGCAGGAAGAAGTTAAATAAGAAAAAGAAAAGAAAAGATACATTTTTTAAAAAATGGATATTTGGACCACAAGATGAAATCTCAAGCTACTGCGGTTCGAGGAACCGGGATCCACATGGGTTGATGAGCTCGGGGAGATTCCCCAGCAGGGCAACCAGATCAGCTAAGATGATGTCACTGTAGTTTTAGGACTTGGTTAATGACTTCAAGGAAAAGGGAAGACTAATTTCAGTGGTGTGAAATGGCAAACATATGAATAGGGATTTACAAGCTCAGACCACCACAGGCAGACTTCAGTGTTTGCTTCTTTTGTTTTTGTTGCTTTGTGAGAAAGACTAATTAAAACCACCCAAAGGCCAAGTTTACAAATGGCTATCTGATGGGCCTGAGAGTCTTGTTGGCATGAGCCTTGTAGGATCACCATATATGGACCACATCTGAATAGGAAGAGTTGTCCTGGAGGGAGAGTGATTCCACAGCATGGGCTGTCTCCCTCCTAGGTCTTAACCTTTCATAGTGAGACAGACAACCAGGAAAATAGGAAATCGAAACAAGCTATGTTTAGCTGAATTTTACATACCATAATCTCTTTACCATGGTCAAGCAAGTCAGGAATGCTCAGGCCAATCGGTTCTGGCACAAATCCATTCCAGAGGGGAGTGATTTACAACTTAACACCATTCTTGACTCTTCCTTGAGAGTGAAGTTAAATGACCCAAGAATAACATTACTCTGCATCAGGGCTCATGAGAACAGTGTTCTAAAGGGTGGTCTTGGGAGTAGGTCTTTGCCCGCAGAAACTCAAGCTCAGACAGCACTCCAAAGTCCTGGTAAGGTCAAGTCTCATTCCTGTTTTAAGAGGTCAACAGTGCGGTGAGTTATGAGGTCTGAGGGAGAAGTGGGGGCCCTTGGTTGCCTCCTCACCAGTGAATCTTGAGTGAATGCAGACCAGTGATCCTCAGCCTGCTAGAGCCCCCTCCCCACACCAGGCCCTGCTGCTGTGATGGGCTCCATGGAAAAACTCTTCTGCCTCAAGCTGGATGTAAAAAGATATCAACATTGTTGGACGGCAGGTTGAATGGGTGGGCTCAGGTGGAGAAAGAAACAGGGCAAAGGTTTGAAACTTCATTGGGTAAAATCTCTTGATGCAAAAGTGAGTCCCTTTAAAAAGTCTGAGAGGACCCAAAGAAACCCTCTGACAGGGCTTATAAATAGACGAGTGAGATGTTGAAATGATTTTAAGATGGATGCCTTTTTAAACTGTATTCAGAACACCTTTCGGGACTCCTAGTTGCACAGTTCCTCAAGCAGGAGGTATTTCATCTTGACAACATCTGGAACTGTCAAAGAGGTAGCGCTGCAGACCTCAACAGATGCAGGCACTTCTACATGAAAGTGCACCCACAAATCATGACTGGATTGCAGAACACCACAAGTGTTTCACAGGCAGCTATGGGGAAAACTTGCTGTCACCCCTGCCCCCTTCACTTTTCCTGCTGAATCAACTCCTTTAAGCAACTTTTCTGCAATTCTCCACCAAGTGGCTAACAACAGCAGGCAAGTTTATTTTCCTGGCTTGTAGGAGGTGATTGACAAGAAAGTCTTTTTTTTCCCCTTTGGGGTAAAATTTTCTCTGTCCTATAAATCCATAGGTTTGACACAGTCAGTTGAATTTGTTCTGTTGCTCAAAGGAATCTCCACATTCACTGGTTTTCGGTTTTCTACCCACCTTGTGAAGAGGAGATTTGAGACAGACCAGGGGCTTGTGTCTGGGGACAGTGACAGTGTTGTCACCGTGGAAAGCCACTGGGAAGACTTGGTTGGGATGTCCAATCAGAATTTGAGACTCAGCCTGAGAAGGATCTTCCACTAAAAACCGAAACAAAACTGCTGATATTTTATCTTCTCGGGCAAAAGTTCAGATGTGCCTTAAAATCTGTGAGTCGATGCGTTGCTGGACATTTTTTGATGTGGTGGAATGCCAGAGTGCTGCAGGAAAACAAAAGCAGAGAACTCTACAGAGTTGAGCTGGAACTTGATACAACTATTAGGCAAATTATAGAATTAGTGTGATAAACCTAATATTGCTGATATGAATGATAACAACACGTTTGAATCTGTTTTACTAAAGTATATTGGACATAATGGGTCAATTAGGAAAATGAAACTGACCATTGGAAGCTTTGAGATTTAGGAGAAACTCTTTGGTCAATGTAATAAGGACAGAGTCTTCCAGGGCCCAGGGAAATCTGGTGTTGTAACGACATCTCCATCATCATTATGTTTTAGCTCTGCTTTAATGGCAAACGGCCCCGTTTGTCAAATACATCTTTTAATTCCTGGCAAGCAGAGTGGTGCTCCCAGGAACTCAAGCAACTAGGGTTGCCTGACATACACGAGGGTGCAGGACATGTGGCCAGTCATGGTTGGGAGCGGCGATGATTTCAGGGGTCAAGTGTGTATGTCCATGAAGCCATCTTCAGCTCAACACCTCTGTCTGGGCAAGAAGGGTCAGGAGCCCCTGGCCGCTGTTATTTGCACTGGAGTGCTTCTCCGTGAAGAAAGCCCAAGTGAGAATAGGCAACTGCTCAGCTTCTACCACCCTGTGGTAACTTCATGCCATGACAGATGCTCCCGAGAGGAGTGCCATTCTTGTAGGAAACATCACGTAAGGCGCCTGGGTCCTTGTTTTTATCCTGAACTTCACCAGGCATTTTTAGGAGTTCTTTAGAGGTCAGCTCCAACATGCACTTTCGAATTTTGAAAGTTCCCAAGATCACCAACGCTGGGACTCTTGTTCTGAGTGGTAGAGTGATGGCCAAAAGACAAAATCAGAGCAGGCTTCAGGCACAGTCCAGCAGCTAATGAGGGCCTGGGGGTTCAGAAAGGAAAGTGGTCTACCCACTGGAGCTGATAAAAATATTCGGAGGGTTTGCATTTTTTACCCAGCCTGTATATCTCTCCAATGTTCCTTTTCCACAGCATGCCCCACCCCCAATTTTATATGTAGCAGATGGCCTTCAAACAAATCAGGGAGCAGAAGCTGCAAAAGACTTAAAGACCAAAAAAAAAAAAAAAAAAAGACAGTGAAACTCATATATTTCTTCAAACGATAAGATGAACTGCAGATGTTGCTGAGGGGTGATGGTGCTGCCTACAACTTAAGACTGGGCTTAAAATAAGAGTCCACTTGTGGTTAGTCTTGGACAAGCCCAGTAGCTGTTGGGGTGTGATTTATGCATGCTGTTTGTGAGATTTTATGTGATGGGGACATGCAATTAAAGTGCTCTGCCACTCTGCCTAAAGAGCAGCCTTCTGTGTGGATCCAGGCATGGAGTGCATAGTGCAGACGCTGTGTTACCGGGACAGAGAGATACAGCTGCCCCAGGAACAGCACACAGAGTCTTACTCAGACCAACATGGCCTCTTGCTCCCTGGCCTCTCTCCCTCCCTCTCCGCTGGGTTCTTGCTCCTTGTTTTTACCTGACACCTGCAGTCTGATTAATCTCAAATTAAGCTTGACAAAGTTGCTAAAAGAGAAACAGTTGTCTGTTGCAGAACCCAGCTGCATATAGAAAACAGCTGCTCCCTAGGCACAGTTTTTAAAAAAGGAAGCATCACTGCACAGCATTTAAAAACGAACATAAAGCATATACTGGAAAGGCCGGCAGAGAGGCCTGTAATTAACACAATGGTAAGTAGCTGTGTTTCTATTAAAAGCTGCTCTTTCAGGACTTGTTGTAACTTGGTCATAAATATTTATTACAAACTGCAACTGAAGATATAAGCCCTTAGCTGAGTGCTCTCTCCCCTCTCTTCTCTTTGCTTTCAAGGCTATTGGAAGAAAGTGATGAATCTTAAATATGCAGGCGGGTCCTAACACCAGCCGATTTATCCATCTGTGCAAGCTCCGACCCCTACGCCCATTGCACGTGTGCTCTGAGCCCTTCCCCAGGCTGCTGAAGGGTGGGTTAGACGCAGAGGCCGAAGAACACTGGGCAGAAACAGCGGGAGGAGGCCTCAGTCTGCTTGTGGCCTCTGGAACAGAAACGTGGGGAGCCTTTGAAGTTACCACAACTCAGGTGGAAGCCTCTCAGAGCAGTTCTAAGAGGAAGTCATTCGTTTTCAAACAAAGGGGAAAATTCCATGGGACCCTGGTGTTTCCACTAAAACAAACCTCTGAGCAGCTATTCACAAGCGGATCAAGGACCAGCTGTTCTTCATTTCTAGGAGGTTGTGAAGAGAAGAAATGGGCTGCTGATGTGGCAGCATGAGCGCTGTAAGCTAGACAGAAGGAGGTTCTTGAGGTAGGCAAGGATGTGACCTGGGAACCAGGAAGATGGTGCCAGGTTTCCAAAGCTAGTGCTTCTGCATTCAGAGGCAGGGGGAAGATTGACATAGCTTTTCTGCTTCTGTCATCTGTTGTGTCTTCCTGTTGAATATAGCAAGCTATTACTCCTTCCCTCTGCCGCTGTTTGCTGGTGAACATGCAAGCACATGGGACTCAGAATGAAAACTGGAAAGGACACTTGACCCCTCTTTTCCCTCCCAACTCTGGCAAAACCACACCCAAAAGCTTCCATGGTGATCATGCTTGTTTTTCAGATTTTTAGTGATCTAGTAATGGACATTTGTCTTTTTTTTCGAATCTCTCCACCTCTTACCCTCTTTTCTTTTGTAGGTGTTCCCCAGAAGAGTCGGGACAGAAGCATCCTGCCCTAATGCGGGAGAGTCAAATCCTTTTCTTTGCAGGCTGGACTCCCGAACCTTCATGCTGTAGACACAGCTTGTCTGACTTTAGTCTGGTGTCACACAGAAGGGAAGTTGCAGGTGAAGCACAAGCATTGCACAGGTTGATCCACCCAGTGCAATTCAGGGAGGTGACAAGAGACTGGGCAAGTGTAAAGTGTCTGGGTCCCTCTAATCCTGAGTTCAGGTTTGAAGGCTGAGCAAATCCCCTTAACCAACTCTGCACAGGCAGACCAAATGCTAAAGGCCCGATGGAAAGCTGTAAGGCCCCTGGCCATAGTGGAGGGAGGCAGGGCTATTCTCTTTACTGAAACTATGCATCTTGTGTTACAGAACTGCTTGCTTTACAGTTAGATTCAGGTCCTGGCTAAATGATCTTGGGGAAGGTCTATATATTCTATGCTCTGAACCTCAGTTCATGAGACTGTACAGAATTTTTGTGAGGCTCCGATGAGGTTCATTAATTGACATAAGTAAATGAAAGGCTTTTTGCCATTCACAGGGAAGTCAGAGGAAGAAGACATAAATTAAGACTCATTAAGACTCAATATAACCATATTGGTATATCATAACATGGCCATCACAACTGATCCTCAATGGAATGGGTATATTGCAACCTGGCCCTAGCACTCACCAGGCTCTGAGAACACAATGCCCTTCAGGTTGAGGAGTGGATATAACTTCCCACCATCACTCATCTCTGGAGCTTTGCTTTCAATGGTGGATTTTTAAGCCCTATCCATACTTTATTATATTTTCTCTGGAGTCTCATCTGAGTATCATTTCTCTTTCCTGTAGAAGAATGAAAAATAATGTGACTGGACATATATAGAGTCAATCTAGGAATGCTTTCTGAAGGAGGGTGTATCTTCCCAGGTTAGGGGAGGAGAACCACAGCAGTTTGATAGAGACACAGAATGGAAGGCTGTTATTCCTATTAGGGAGACTGGAGTTGACAAATGCTTAGGAGGTAGCATCTGCATGGGCTCTTTCTAGGGGAAGGTACCTGTCAACTGACCATCCCTTCAGGGTCAGAGAGGAAGATAACAATGCAAAAAATAGACAATAGCTGTCATTATCTATGGTGTGACAAGTATTCATAACAGTGTGCTAGGTAGCACTTCCACTAAGTAGGAAGTAGAGACTGGAGAAGGGTAACTAACTTGCCTAAGGCCACATTACATGGTGGAGTTGGAATTCAGAAAGGCTGCTCGGTTTGTGGCTACTGACAACTGTGTGATCTCCCAGGATGGGGGACGTTGGTTGCTGATTTTGAGTTAATGGCTGGGTCTACTGGGTGGCAGTGGAAAGTCAGTGACAGTTGGCATTCATAGTCATCCTCATAATAAAAAAATAATTTTCTTTAAGTTAAAATTGGTTGGTAAGAGTGGAAGCATATCAAGGAGAAACAATGAGAACCAGAAGGACCAACTCAAATCATCTGCCCTCAGCATGGCAGTGGGACGGTCCATACAAACAGCATCTGCTCCAATGTTCAAGACTCAGCTCAAGCAACACCTCCATGGAAAAGATTTTCCTGCACTCACCTCCATTCTGGATGAGGTCCCCATTTCTGTGGTCTCTTCCCATCCCATATGGACTATGACCCCAGCACTGTTTTCCTATAATCTTCAGATGACTTATCTGCTACACATTCCAACCCTAACTTGAGTGGGAGCTTCTCCAGGAGAGTAACTATAGTTTCTTAGATGGTCACAAAAGGGATGTTCAGCAGTGCTTACTGAATGGATAAGTGTCCCAGGAGATCTGACTGGGTCTCTGATGACAGATGGTGGGCATTCCTCAGCATCTTAAATTTGCTTCATATTGAATTTTCCTACACATATGCCCTGTGGATCCTTAGTGCAGTAGTTTCTCTATTTTGATGCAGTTTTTAGTTACTCCGGGCCATGACTAGGTGTCTCAGCATGCTCTTAATTAATGGTTATGATTTTGGAAGAGATGGAAGAGCCACCATAATTTATACAAGGATGGCTGCCATCTCATCTTATTAATCTCCCGAGGTTTCATTAAAGAGAACTTCGATGCAAGCTTACCTAGAGAAAGTATTTTTCACAAGACTCTTCTCTGAAGGAGCCAAGCTCTATGAATATGTCACCAACAAATCTGAAAGGAATAGTTGCTTCTCTAGTTTCCTCTGTTCAGCCCAGAGGGTCATTTGCTTGTTTAGGAGGAATTTTCACCTTGGTTCTTTGAAACAGTTGGCACCTGTGATGCAGGGCAGGAGGTGGAAGGCTGGTTTGTCAGCAAGTTCTACCACCAACCAGTTTGGTATAGCTGAATGAGAGCATAATCCTTTTGGCTTTGACATAATAATGGAGGTGATACTCATGGTAAGCTGTGGTGGTGGTGGTGATGATGGCGATGATGATAAGCTCTTGTCAGACTTCCTTATAGAACTGCTACTCAGATTGAATAGAGTTTACACTTACTTTTCAAATGTAAGTGAACACATTTTCATGTTAGTGATTAAAATCCAGGCTAAAGAGCCAAGTTGGGCAAGCAATTCTACTTCAGGTGCTTCTGTTTTGCAATATAAGTAAGGTCTAGTGGAAATAAATTCACAAAGCTGCCCATTGTACTCTCTAAATCACTGAGTCTATACCTTTGAGGTGTGTCCTAAGGAATGGCCGAGCCCCAGTCAGGGATGATGTGAACCATTGAACCCCTGGCAAGCTGCAGTTTCTATAATTACTTGAATTATATGAGGTGTTGATTGGGTTTTGTATCTTGATTAGGGAGATTCCCTTGTGAAAGTGCTTCTTGAGTTTGGCTAGCTGATGCTGGCAATGTAAATATGGTTTAATTGATTAATAGGCATTAGTATCTGGTAATACAGGTATGACTGTGAACTGAAAAAAATCTCACAAAACAAGAATGTCATCATTTAATCTGTAAATGGAATGATGGCCTTGTTTCTGATTGTCCTCCCTTGCCTATGGACAGCTGTCCCATTGTGTCACTTGCTTTTTTGCAATATGGGCTATAAATAAAATAAAATACTCATTGTAACATATTACTTAAAATCTATCTATTGCCCTTTTATCCACTGAAAAAGTAAGCTTTTTCAATATGAAATTAGTCCTTAATCTCTAATCTGAAGGTCATCTGTTAAGGAAAAAGCCCTCTCGTGTGGTTGGATAGGTGGTCTACTTCAGCAGGTTTCACTGTCTATAAAACCTTGGGTTTCTGTTGCATTCATCCTCTCTGATTATCTAAAACTTTCTTCTGCTACTAACACTCAGGAACAATGTAATAAGTGACTTCCAATTAAAGTTTTCCTTATGTGGCAAAAATTGTAATGAATGAATAAGTAAAGACTGCATAATGGAAAGCCTATTAGCCAAGTGAATATACTCTTTTAAGTCAAATTTCTAAACCACTTTTGTATTATCTCCCATCAGAAGAGAACGTGCAATTACCAATTTTATCTTATCTCAGGCTTATTATTAAAGAGTAGTAAAGGAAACTTCATTCCAGGAGCCATAATGTGATTTTTGATTAATAGGGGGATTCTTATGTGACAAGAATATTTCGCCCAGGCAAAGTAGGCACGTGGATTTCTGCCTGAGCTGCCTATAACTGGGAGCTACGTATCAGGTGGAATGACCGCTCAACATTAGAACATATGTCTACACAGGGACCATATTCAGAAGGTACACCAAAGTCTGCAAAGGGCAGGAAACAGTGATGGTGGTTTTGTAGACACTGATGTTTCTTTAGTTGGTTTTAATCATGTCAAACCCGATATTGATTTCTATGCAAGCGATGAAAGTTGTAGCCCATAGCTCCTGGTCTGTAGTCATTTCTTCCATTCTTTTGTTGGAAGCCTCTGCATTAAAGCTCTTCAGCCCATTTGCCACCATCTCTAATGACAGTCTAAGCACATTCTAGGCACACAGAAGCCAACTGTGAGTCAGTGACCCAAATGTCGGAACTTTCTCACTACTAACTGCCCAGAGAAAACATGGTTTTAATTTGAATTCCTACCCTTCAAGCCAACTTTTCCCAGAAAGCTCTTTAAAAGGAGTTACCTGGGAACTTGCCCTTGGCTCTCAGGGGCCTCTGTGTATGACAAAGTCCTCAGGATCATGGGTAGGGGACAAGGAGATGGCTGTCACAGTTGCCCTACACCAGACTTGTGATTTGACCTGTATCTGCTCCCTCCTCTTCTCAGGGTGCACAGGGCCCTCTTTCTCAGAGTCTAGATGGTTTCTTGTATATCTGGCTCTGCTCTTGCCAGCTATACATCACTGAACAAACACCCAAACCCATCAGAGCCTCAGTTTCCCCAACAATAAACAGGGATTCTGCCTCTTAGGGGCCTTAGAGTGAAGACTAAAGGAGACAGTGCTCTAGCACGTGAGTATCACCATAATGAATGGTGCTGCTCCCAGTGGATCTAATGGGCTGGATGCATGGGTGGCTTATTCATGTTAGTGTGCCCTGTGGCTCACTGGCCTCATCAGGCTGCTCTTCTGGTCATGGCCATCTCCTGTCCCTAGGGTGGGTTAGTGTGGGAGATTCACACCTTTAACAAGGGACTGGGATAGGATCCAGTTCTGTGGATAGATATGGTTGCAGTCATTTAGCAGAATCACTCAAATGCCTAAAACAGCACTTGCCCTTCAGGAGTTTTCCTTCTAGAAGTTTTTCATAAAGGAAGTAGTTGAGCAAGGGCAAAAGGAGTATGTCTGCAAATGTTCACTGAGTTACTTTTTACAATATTCAAAAATGAAATGAAAAATAGTAAGAAGAGTGCTGCTGGTTAGTTACACCATGGTTCATCTACACTCTGGGGTCCTGTGTGGTTGATGAGAGATGATGTTGTGGAAGAACATCTGAGGTTGCAGAAAGATGATGATGATACAGTAAGTGAAAGTCAGGTTATAAAATAAAAATTGCCATATTTTGAAAATGTTTGAAAAACTTGTTTTTGAAAAATAAAGAAGACTTTATATGTCCAAATAATAAACACTCATTATTTAAAGAATAGGCAAATTGTGAATTATTTTATATTCTTTTGTTTATTTCTATATTTGAATTTTTCAAAAGAATTAGTCTAAAGTACACAGGTGATTTCAAAATAGTGAAAAATGTTTTGTAAAGTCTTTTCAGCTGAATCTTTAGAACCTCATTGCCCTCAACAGAAAGCCTGGCATGGGTTGGTGGGATTTCAGGGGTGCTGAGGCCCTTTCTGAATGCCCCCTCGCTCTTTGATACCCCCACCCCTGCACAGTTTCCTCCGCTGACTTGCAGGTTCTCTGTGTGGGAGAAAAACTCCTCTCACAGATGTTTTCAGGAACTGGCCCCTAAGGGGGACAGCAGTGTACATGGGTTATCTAGCTGTCCAAATCACCTTTGTGGCCAGGGGTAATTCAAGTCTAGGACAAGGCAGAGAGAAAATGAGAGGAGAGGTCTAGGAGGGGGTGTGGTGGAGGGTAAGGATCGCCTTGGAGCCTGAGGATGCTGCCAGGGCTTCTTGGCTTCTTTCCAGCTTTGTCATACAGTTTAGTGCTTTCCAGAAACAGAAGATGCCAGGGATCACCAAGGGGAAGGGGCTGGCTTGCCTGGAGCTGGGCTTCTATCCTGGGAGGCACTGCCCACCACCCACTGCAGACAGGCACTTGGAAGGAGACGGGATAAGTACATAAATATGACTGTCTCCAAGGGACAAGAGTAATTGGCTTCTTCCTCAGGAACCTTTCCTTTTTAAGGCAGAATGCTATAACTGGAAGGCCACAAACCCCAGCCTGTGAAGATAAAGCCACCAAGGACAGGGCATTTTTGGTCCCTTGGGTGTCCGACCTTGTTGCTCCTCCCTGGGCTGTGGTTTGGCCACAAACCAACTTCCTTAAACCTTGTTGAACACAGTTCAGGACACTACCCTGATCCAAACCACCTGTCACTCCAGGTACCTATGGGACGGTGACAATGCTCTTCTGTGGTCACCTGACTCAGCTGATCTCACCAGTCTCCCCTGCTCCCCCAGTGCATGTCCTCCCACTTCTAGAAACTCACCAAAGACCTCTCATCATTTTTTCTGATAATACTGAGGCTTTAGGCACATGCGGTTCCCTTTGCCTGGAAGCTTCTCCTTCTTCACACACTGAGCTCATATTCATCTTTGAAGAACCAGTGGGGATTTTCTGCCAGGAAACCACCCCTAATTCACTTCATCCCATAGGAATCATTCCTGTGTGTTTCTGAAACACCTAAGTAATTAGTCAGGTAAGGGAAGAGCTAAAGAAATAAATGTAGTAAGATATTTTTTTCCTTTGAGATTGCAGACTACATATGAGCTCTAAATATAAACCTCAGCCCTACAAATTGTTATTTAACAATTTTTTGGTAATAATCTTCTTATTTTGTTTAAAAATTGGCAATTTAGTAACATAGTTTAAAACTATAAATATAATTAAATATAACAATCACTGGAAAGTTGAACTTCCATTATATTTCCCAGAGCTATGCTTTCCATTCTGTCTCCCATAGACAGTGTTACTAACTCTTGTGAGCTCTTCTAGAAACACAAATGCAAACACATACACACATAGAGATTCCCTCACTTCTCAAACAAATGGGACCATGTTGCATGCCCTTCATTACATTTTGCTTTTACACTCAGCAAAATAGTTTGTAGAATATTAGAGATCAATCTATAAAGAAGCTTATTTTTTCATTTTGTTTCTAGGAATCTTTTTTAATTGGTGTACCATATATTCTTTAATTCATATTCTGTTTATGGGCATTTAGGTAGTTTCTAGTCTTTTGCTTTTAGAAACTGTATGGCGATAAATACAGTCATTTCCATATAGTCCATTTTCCATACAGTTATTTCCCAGAGCTATGAGTATGTGAGTATATTCTTAGGATAAATTCCTAGACGTGAATTGCTGGGTCAAAAGTCTACACATTTAATTTAGATAGATATTGCTATATTGCCCTTCATGAATGCTGTGACGATTTACACTACTTACAGCAATATTTAATATGGGTAATTAATACTCATTTTAACAACATTTTGTATTAAACTCAACATAAAAAGGGAAAAATAAAATAATAAATGATCCTCCTCTACCACATGACTCCCCTCCCTTTCCCTCCTTAATGTCCATTTTGATCATAACATATCTGCAGTGAGAGTTCCCCCACAGGGTGCTAGTGTGTAAACTCGGTTCCAGTTTCTGATGAAACTTGTATTGGACAGGTGGCTTTGGCCTCAGCACCCCTATCTTCAGGAAACCAGGAAGTCCCCTCCTGAGTGCTGCTCCCCTGCTTCACCACGGGAGTGGCTGATCTTGACCACAGAGATGACTGACTTAGGGCTGGACATGTGAGCCCAGCTGGACCAATCCGAGCCCTTACCAGGACTCCTATTTGAACCATTGTTAGATCGATCGCTTTTGCTCTAGAGTGATGACAGCCATTAGGAAGATGTGGGGTTGGGGTCTCCAGGAGCCACCAACTAGGTATGACTAGCAGAAACTCTCTGAAAGGGACCGCAACCCAAGGGCAGCAGAACTGAGTGGTGGACAGGAAGGCCGAGGCATGGTCATATCCTTAGAGTCCCTGGATTTGGCAATGATTCAAGCTGACCACTATGAACTTCTGATGTGACCTAATATATTTCCTTTGGGGCTTAATTCCTGTCATTTGCAATGGAAAGCATCCTGACTTATAGAGTGCTTTACATGCATGATTTCACTTAATCATACTAAACAGCCTTATAAAATGGGATTATTTTTTAATTTTAGAGAAGAGGGAATTAACACTCAAAGAGTCTAAGAAATTTTCCAAAGCTCACAAAACAAAAAAACAATGGAACTGGATTGAAAGACAGGTTGTAAACAATACCTGTGATTCAAACATTTTTTTTTTCTGCACTGCTTCTAATAGCACTGATTTGGTTGGTCTAACACATTCTTTGCGTTCCCTTCACATTTATTTCACTTCCGTGCATGCCTATAGGGGCCATGTATTTGAACTATATCAAGGTGTAAGTTCAAGAAACCTGTCCCCCTGGAGTTTACGCTTGCTAATGGAAGGCTAGTTGGTAAGATATGGCAGAAAAGTATATCCTCTAGCTTCCTTTTGAGGGATGGGCAATTGGAGATGCAAATAGAATTGACGAGTGGGGAGCTATTGTTGAGCCTTTTCTTAGTGGTCAACTCGGGGTGGAAGCCCCACCCCTGTTACCACAGAAGAACCATCCAGAAGCATACATGACACCAAAGGACTTTGTGTTTACAGGTTCTGTACCATTCAAAAGAAACAGAGGTGGACAGTCACCCCCCCCACCCACCATCTGTGTTTTAGAGTGTTGTGTACTAATAGAAAATTTGTACGGTAAAGGCACCAGGATCAAGACATAATTACCACTGGAAAAATTTCTTGTTACTTAGCGTTTGCAAGAGAAGGGGCGTTCCTTGGGGACGCACTGGGGTCAGTCAGGAGGTAGAGGAACCAAGGAAAAAACATGAATAAGAGATGTATTGTGATTTCTGGGGAAGGAATGGGTGTGGCAGGGTCAGCAGTCCTGGCATTGGCTAGTTTGAATAATCTCAGTGGACTCTGGGGCACAGGGGCTGGTCCTGGATGTCCGGTACCTTACTCTGTCGGTGATTAGAGTAGGGAGATTGCAGTCAAGGATGTAAAAGCCGAATAAAAAGGGGTTTGGGGTGTGGGCTATGGATTGGTTGACTCCTGTATGAAACGTACATGCACACAGGAATCCTAGGAATTGACTCAACCTACAAAGTCAGTCTCTACAGTCAGCAAAGCCTCACGTGCCATCAGAATACAGAGAATAAAAGCCGTAGTTAATACCAATGTGACTAGGAATTGGGGTGCTAGATAAGGGTTTGATCAGCTAACCAGTAGTGTCTTCCCTGGTATATAACACTGGTCCAACAATTGTACTTGTATACGGAAATAACTGGGCAAATGAACTAACACACACATATGCAGACAAGACCCTTAATAGCAGGATGGCTGTTTATAATGGCAAGAGAAAAACCTAAATGTTCGATGATTCGCCTGTGGTACAATGGTTTATCATTTATTCCGAGCAATAAATCACCACATAGCAATTGAGAGTTCATGTAGAGTCGTATTTGCTGATATAAATGCATGATCAGAATATATTATTGAATTAAAGAAGAGTTATAATCAATACATAGGTGTAACCCAACTTCTGTTAAAACTATTACTAGATGGTTATATATATTTACAATGTATTTCCATTTCTTTGAAAAAAGATTGGAAGGAAATTTATAAGTGACAGCTCTCTCTGAGGGTTTGTTGGTGATCAAAAACTCCTTTTTCTTTTTTATCTGTATTTTCTGTACTGTATTATATGAGTTTTTGTTGGTTTTATAAGAAGTAATATAAATTTGGTAATAAAAATGTTAAACAAAGTTAGTCTGTCTGTTTGGCAATGAAGTGGAGAGAGCACTCCCTGGGTTAGGAAACATTCACTTGCACAAATCTCATTTTATGAAACTATTTCCACCTGGGGAAGAACTACTACTTAGCATGAAGACACACTTTTTATCTTCATATTTTTGAGACAATGTGGATCTCAGAGCACCTAATCATGCTCCATCAGTGCAGGCTGTGTTCAACTGTTAATCATGTTTTAGTATGACTGCAAAACCACCAGGCTAACCAATGCTGGAACTTCGCTGTATGTTCATGGCAGGAAGGGGACAGTGAGTCCAATGCCAACCTTGTGGTTCCTTAGACTGAAAGTAAAATGAGTGGTGAAGCTGTCAATGCTGGTAAATATTGGTAAAATTTTATCCTGAAGCTTTCTATTAGGTTGAACCACATGAAATTACCAATATCTTACCATCTTTGACCCTCGGAATTACAATATATCTTACCTACACAAGACCTCTATGAACTAGATGATGAAATAAGTCAGAGAACATCTGTTTATAACTTTTTCATGGTATTTTGTTTGAAGAAGAACTACAGGAAAAATCCTGGTATTGGAGACATCTGTGTTTTTTTTTCTGAATTAGGTTGAAAATGCTGTATTCTCCTTCCCCATTCCTCCTAACTCACATTCCTTGTTGGTCTATCTGCCACTAGTCCAGAAGAGGGTGCACATGTCCTAAGTAGCCTTCTCAGCAATCACTGATGGTCTTTCCTGGACCTCAGATTTCCCAAATTAGTTGTTTCTCTATATTCTCTTGGACATCTGAACCAAACACTCCTTTTTAATAAACTTTGGTCAAACTACTTGTTTGGCTAAAGTAACTGAATGAAGCTATAATACAGACTCTGTTCAAAATGGCCCCATGGAAAGACAACTCTATTTTGGTCATGAGGCAGTTACCTGATTGCTCCCAGGGAGGAGAGGGTAGCTGCAGACAGTTTCATGGTGTTGGAGCTCTTAGAACTGCTGAACAGTCAAGAGACAACTGGAGCTCGCATCTCAGGCTATTGAGGTCCTCAGAGACTGGGGGTTGGAGGAATTCCAGTCAAGGTGAGAGGATTTAGCAATGATCATCACCACAACCACTGCCATTATCACCAAGATCAAGGCTTTTTGGAGGAAGGAAATGGGGGGTTGTTTATCTGGAAAAGTCTCTGATGAGCAAAGTATGAGGCGGAGCAGGAAGGAAGGGCCCCAGGTGGAAGTCCTAGGAGTTATCCAAGGATGCGATCATCAGTCAAGAAGCTTTCTAATTTATAAAGGAGATTCAACAACAACGAAGTCCAAAGGCTGCAGAAGCAGAAACTGAAACCAGTCTTAACATGTAGAACCTACTGGTAGAGGAAGAGAGTGAGGGAAGTACAGTGTGGATGACTTAGTTAATGAGATAGGCCAAGACAATGAGACCAAGGGGATGATGAAGGAAAGTGTGAGTCTCAAAGAAAATAAAGATTGTTAGGAAGAAAGACGAGGGGTGATGCTAGAAAGGAAGGGGCCAATGGGATTAGGGAAGAGGGTGCCTTGTGTGGGGATTTTCCAAGGCGCCTGCTGAGGTAGGTGACTCCCTCCTTAACTGCTTCGCAGGACCCGCCCTGGCAGATCCTGCCTCCTCTTTTGGAAAGCTCTATGGGAAAAGCTGTGCTATGATTAAGATCTTTTAATTAAGGAAGCCGTTTGCACAGAGTGCAACAAGAGGCTGATGGGGAGTTTGCTCAAATTGGATTTTTTTTTTGGTTAACTAGAAAAATAATATGAGGAACTTGTCTTTGTATAAGTAAGAGGGATGCGTCATTTTGAAGAGTGCCTCCTAACTACCTATGTATGAATTCTTCCGCTCCTTCATTCATTCATTCCTAGTACACATTGATAATCACTACTACCATAACTTCTGAAAAATTGACATTTATTGATTGCTTACTTTGTGCCAGGTATTGTGCTAACTGCATCACAGGAACTATCTCAACTTCACAATCACCCCATATCCCTTTTCTGCAGATGAGAAGATTGACAGCCTTTTTATATAAAAGGTGTCTTCTTCTCCCTTGAGGGGAAAAGCTAGCTGTGAGAGGGGAGGCAGAACAGGGGATAACTCTGAGCCCCAATTTTTTACCTTTTTACCATTTCTCTTTCTTTGTGTTCTAAAGCCCCCTGCCATGTCCTTCGTGACTGTGCACATCTGTCTTAAGTTCCTGGCTCCTGCCTGAGCGGTCCTCAGGGACAAGGCAGAATGCACTGAAGCCCAGTGGTGGCTGCCTTCCAGGTTCTGAATGCAGGCAGGTGAGAAGGCATTCATATCACTTGTCTGTTTCTTCCTTTGGTGTCAGGACAGCTCTGGATTTGGAGACACAGGAGATAGCCCCTGCATGCTGGGGGCTGACCTGAGTTAAAGCCGTCCCCTCCTTCTCTGTGCCCCTGGTGCTGGCTTTAATCCCAGGACTGAATTTTTTCTTAGTTCTCTTCACTTTGGTTCTTAGTTGTATGCTGGCCTTGTTCCTTGTCTTGAGTCACTGAACAACATTCAGATTGACCCAAGGACAGATTCCGAGCTCAAGACTCTTTGCCTGGGACTTCCCTGACTGACTCTAACCTCATGACCAGTCCTGACTTCTGTCACTCTCTGGTTTAGAATCAGTAGTCTAGCCTAGCACCAACTCAATTCTGTATGTCCTGTGTGTAGCCCCGTGTCTCTGTGGGGGAACCCTCCTGCTACTCTTCCACACTCTCCGCGCTCAGTGGATGGATTTTGGGTTGGAGAGACTATGGCCACCTCTCTGCCCAACTGGCTCTGGCTGGCCAGAAGACTCTGCCTTCCTGACTCCACTAATTACTCGTTGAAGGGCATGTGATCCAAGCTGGATCAATCAGAGTCCCTGGGGCTTTTTGACAGTCCTAATTTCTGACAGGAATAAGATGACCTTTCTCTCTAGGACTGTGAGAGCAGTGCAGAAAACCTTTCTCAGAGTAAAGCAAGAGCAGCCAAGCAGCTCTGAAACAGGCTGTGACCCGGAAACGATTCAATTGCTGACCCCACTGTACCTGAAGTTGAACTTTTCAGCTTGGTGACCAACAAACTTTGTTTTTGTTAAATGAGTCTAAATTTAGCTTTTGACACTTGCAACTGAGACTGCAGATTACACTACTTTTCTGTGAGACAGTCTTCATTTCTTATATCCAATACCACGTTTTGGCAGAAGACACAGTGGCGCAGGTGTGGCATGAGTCTATAATTTGCCCTACTGTCTACTTGTGGTTTTTGTTTGTTTAAATGTTTTTGTTTTGCTTTTACATATGAATGGTAGGTTAGGTGTGTGAAGAATTAAAAAAAAACAAATTTTTCCTCAGAAAAGTTTCAAATATATAAAAACAGGATGTCATAAACTCTGTTTTCCATGGGTATTTAAATGATTTCTATTAATGGAGAATTCATACATTCATTTGAGAAATATTTGCCGTCCTCTTACTATGTGACAGGGATTATTATGGGCACTGCAGATGCAGCAGTGACAAGACCCAGGCTTCATCTGCCAGAGCTTACACTTTAGAGGGGGGAAAAGACAAAGTTGGCAAACGCACACAGCTCATTTCAGGTGACAATAAATGGTGGGAAGAAGATAAATCAGGGCCCTGAGAGAACGGCGAGGAGAGGGCATCTGAGCTGAGACCTGAATGATGGAGGGTCCCTGTTATTTATTGACCTGGTAAGAGGGTTCCTGGCAGTCTGTACAAAAGAAGTCATACAACTAGAGCAGAGAGGTAAGGAAGGTGCTTTCAGTAAGAGGCGCACAATGTGGAAACCAAACAAGAGCTGTGACTCAGATTTTGGATCAATGCTGCTTCATCTGATGATATTGGTTGTTTGCTGCACAATTCACATACTCTAGGGGCAGCTAACTTTTTCTGTAAGGGGTCAGATTATCAATAATTTTGGCTTATGGACCAGATGGCCTCTGTCACAACTACTCAATTCTGCCATTGTAACACCAAAACAACTGGAGATGATATATAAATGTATGGGCATGATTATGTTCCAATAAACTTTGTTTATGGATGCTGATTTGAATTTCCAAATAAAAGTGAAAAATAATTAAAATGAAATTGCTTCAGATTTTATTCAACCATTTAAAAATGTAAAGCCCATGCTTTATTTGTGGGCTGTATGACAGGTAGTAGACTGAATTTGGTTCATGGGATATAGTTTGTTGACCCTTTTATTAGGCATGTGTCTCGTGACCCGGTCATCCGAATGTCCTTGTGTCTTTCTTCACTTTCTCTGCTCACACATTGCTCCCACCTAGAGGGTCTGCTCTCTTCCAAGTCCTCCATTCACTGGGCAGCAGGTGCAAGCCGGCACGGGAGTGATAAAGATGTGCAAGATGCCATCCTCAGTTGAAAGAAGCTCTCAGATGGCTCATTCTTCCCAGGTCAGGCAGATACCCCGGTTCTCTTGTCCCAAAGTGCTTTCACCCCCCCACCCCCGCCCCCAACTTAGAATTCTTTCTCTCTGCTTGGCATTTACTCCCACAGTATGCCCTAGCTTGAGTTATATTGCTGGTTCTGAGTGTCTGCCTTGCTTCTTCCCGAGCCTGGACTCTTGTCTTTGATTCCTCAACTGTGCTCACCAGGTGCACTGCTGATATGTATGTGTTGAGTTGGTTTTGAAAGGGAGATCTTACCAAGATGGGTTGATCTCATGCGATAGGTGGGGTTCGGGGAAGAAGAGGCAAGGGATGAGGAATTGGGAGAAGCATGTGCTCAGGTTCTCCTACTGGATTTAATTGGGGTTAATTACTGCTAATTCTACTGTCCCATTTGTCTGCGTTGGGCTGCCCCATAAATAGATTTTTAGAATATTTTAGTGATTAAAGGATTGACATTTATAAAAACTAAGTGCCCAGCTATTCAGATGTAATTTCTGTCTCCTTCCTGGCTACACACCGTGTTCACTTCCCAGTGGCCTCTGCAGGCATTCATCTCTGGTGACTTCTCATTCTGGGTCTAGTCAGCCTCTCATTCAATAGTTAGTTTCAGCTGGGAGAAATAAAAGCAACGCTCTAAGCCATCACCATCTTTTTCTTGGATAATTGCAGTAGCTTGCTAGCTGCTCTCCTTGTTTTTGCCAAAATAAAGCCTCAGCACAGGAACCAGCTAGATCCTATTCCCAAACACATCCGCCTAGGTTGTGCCTCTGCTCACTGCTCCACTGGCCTCCATTCCCAGCTGGAGCACGAGTGCATAGTCTCATAATGACTGAAAAGACCCCGTAGGTGGGATTCTTATACTTGTCTCCTAGAACTCTCCAGAAATACAGTGAAGTCCATAGAGCCCTTTTCAGGGTTTTTTTTTTTTTTTTTTTTTTTTGAAAGGTATAGGCAGGACTAAAGTCGAGTCGGCAGGCAACAGAGAGAGGAGGAAGAATCACTTTATTTTATTTCTTTTTTGATTGTTTTATTTTATTTTACATTACTGTTTAATTGTTTTCTTTTATTTTAGCTGTTCACATTAGTTGTTTCTCCCATACCCAGAATACAAACCTCGATCCCCTGAATGTTTGGAGACTGTGCTCCTTTAGAGGCAGCTGACCTAACTGTTACTCCTCCAGGGTGCACCTTCAGGATATTTTTTTAATGCATGCATGAAAACACACAGGATTCCAAAGGAAAACAATCATCTTACTGTTTGGGTGACTGTAACAAAATACTATCTAAAATCCTGTGCCACTTAACAAGGGATATGTTCTCAGAAATACATCATCAAGTAACTTATCATTGTGTAAATGTCACATGCAAACCTAAATGATGTGGCCTAGTACACACCGAGGCTATTTGGTACAGCCTGTTGAGACCACCATCGCATATGTCAGCCGCTGTTGCCTGAAATGTTGTTATCAGCACAGGCCTGTACTGAATGGTTTACACATCAGAAATTAACTTTCTCACGGGTCTTAATGCTGGAAGTAGGAGATGAAATACCAACCTGATCAGGTTCTGATGAAGGCTCTCCTAGGATTTGGAGGGCCAACTTCTCTGTCTCACACGGTCTTTCCTCAGTGCTTGGGCCTGGGAAGGAGCAGAGACTTCTCTTTCTTTTCCATTATGAGGACCTACCTTCATGACCTAATTGCTTCCCAAAGATCTATCTCCACATGCCACCATATTGGGGGGTAGGGCTTTGACACAGGATTTTTAGGGGGACATTTTCCAAAACATCAATTACATTGGAATATAGTTACCAAACTACTAAAAAAAACCCTGGGATATAGCAATATATGCTCTTTTAAAAAGTAATGCAATATATGATAAGATACTTAAAAAGAAACGAGTTACGGTTTTCTTTTGAAAGACTTATTAGGATGAAAGTTATGGTGGCTTAGATTGAGTAGGAATATTCAATCACGGGGTCATCTGTGGCATATTGGCTACAAAAATATAGCCTAGTTCATGGACATACTGAACGCTTTTCATGAACACGTCCAATATGAGCTAACAGTCTACCATTCACTACCCTGACAGTCTGCTATTATCCAATATCCCCTCTTTTTCTTTTCTCCAGCCACACATACCTCAGTGTCATTTTCTATCTACTCCAGACACATTTCTGCCCCAGGGTGAGCTGGCCTTTGTCTCTCCTAGGACTCATCTTCCTGCCGATATCTGTAAGGCTCACTCTCTGACTTCTCTCAGATATTTTTTCAAACACCCCATTTACAGTGAGTCTTCTATCCTCCAGTAAAATTGTGCACCCCATCTTCACTACTACATTAGAAATGTGCTCCTGAGTGCTAACAAAACCTCCTTTAAGAATTCAGTGGATCTGGGGAAAATGCCTATTTTAAGGTAATGTAAGTATTGAGATGAAATACAAGGGGCAGGAGTGGTAAAGTAGGTTAATCCTGGGTCACAGTCCAGCTGTATAACCCTGCCTGAGAACCATCCTTCCTCATCTATAAGAGAGAGAGATTACCTCCACTTATCAAAGGATTGCACTGACTTTAAATAAGATAATTTCAGGAACAGAACTAAATCACACTCAAGAAATAAGTCATAGCTTCTGATCCCACCAGTAATAAGACAAAGAAGAAGAAAGCGAAGGGTTCCAAGAAGTTTTTGTTCTGCAGGAGAGCTTGGAGGTCTGGGAAGAGTCAGTCTTGCTGAAGGGAATGTACTGTGCTGGACTCCGGCTCCTAGTCTCTCCCCAGGTTCTCCAGCTGCGTTTTCTACCAGAAGAACTTTGCTCAGAGGCCATCCCAGCTCTGGCCCCTGCGGATGCCTCTGGCTCTCAGAAAAGGTCTTGAAAATCACAGTTGATGGGAAGGGATGGAGAAACTCAGGCCAGACCAGGATTCAAAAGGCGACAGGAAATGAATATATTTGTTGGAACACATGGCAAAGGGGACTTGAAATGTCTAAAAAGTGAATCATCAGGTACTCTGAGTTCGTGAGCAGTCCCTGGCTCACAAACTGACGGCAACACTGGGAGATCAACTATGAATAATAGAGCATACATTCTGGCCAACAGAAATTATTTTTAGATTAGTTCCTGTTTCAAATTATCCATTGCTGACTTCCCATCTATTAATGCAGATGACTGGAAGCGGACTGACTGTAAGTACATTATGTATACTTTTATTCATCCATTTCTCAGATTTATTAATCACCAACTATATGCAGTATACTGAAATAGACACTGGGGTATCCAAAAATAAACAATAACTGAAAGTGATATTCAGTTTTAAAAGAATCTCATGTTATCCTCAGAATATGAGGGTAGTAGAATCTGACTTATTTTAATGACTTCTTTGTTGAATGACTTATGGATTCATTAAATCATGCGATGAAAATTTACTGAGCACTTACCTTGTGCCAAGAGTTGTACTTGATGCTGAGGAGTATATAATAAACAGCACAAAGACCCACTGACATCGAACTTACATTCTATGAGAGAGACAGAGCATAAATAAGAAAGTCAATGAACACGTAAAGTAGTATATGGTAAGGAATGATGGTGCCACCAAGAACAAAAAAATCTGCTGGGTTGGTAGGCAAGAGGTAGTATTTGAGTGCAAACATAGGAACAAAGTGAGAAAACTCTGGTCACATATTTAGGGGAAGACTGGTGCTTCTGGAGTCTTCTCTGGAAACAGAAACATAGAAAAATGAAATGACTTCCCCAGGATCATAGCCTTCTGGTTGCTGAGTTGGAAACATTGCTCTGGCCTAACAATTATAACCCTATCACCCAGTTTTAAAAACACTACCTCTGTTTTCAGAGAAGACTGCAGCCCACTAGTCAAATGCAGCCTAGAGTTGACTAATTCCTTCATAAAAAGCAGATGATGAATCTACAGCAAAGTGCACAGGGTCATACTTTAGGGAGATATGCATGCTGGCTACTGCCCAAAGCAGGGGAAGGAGAGGTAATGAAATCATGAATTAAGACTATGTCCCTTTATAGTCCATTTCTTAAGATGTCATTCATTTCTGCTCTTTCATTCTGGAGATTAGCATATGAAAGTATTTGCTGAGCTTCATACCTTGAGGTGACCTCGTGCAAAACTCAGTAAAAGAAAATGTTTGTCATCTGCAAATTCTCTTTTATGTCAAGGCAGTAGCAGTTTTCAGTCACAATTATCTTCAGAAATAGAACTGTAAACTTTCATCTTGTTAACCTAAAAACCAGGAGGCGATTAAAAAGGCAAAAACATGTTTATTTAGGAATCAAAGAATTGTAATTTGTGGAGCACGGATTCAGATAGAAACCAAAAATGTATCCCAAGGAATGACAAAAGTGAGTTTTTGGGTTTTTTTTTGTTGTTGTTTAATTTTTTTGTTTTTGAGAAAAAGCAGATGAGGGAATGGATGAAGAAATGGTCAGGTGAAGGAGTCAGTTACAAGGTAAAGGTAGATACAAATTTTACTTTTATCAGTTCTTTCAAATCAAATATTCTTGTTCTTATGGGCTTCTTGGAATGTTGATGGTTTGGCCCAGTCTGTGCAAGACAATTCCTTCTGAATGGCTGCCTCTGTTTCATTTTAAAATGGTTCCACTTATGTCAACTTTTCAGTCTGTTGCAAGAATTGCAAAGGAACTTAGTTACTAATACCAAAATGCACTCAGAGCCCAAATGGTTTTCACATTCTTAAATGTTAAATTTTTTCGCTTTCTATATTTAAATTGATGCATGTTTATTACAAGAAGTTAGAAAAGAGTAGAAAGAGTAAACATTTCACTCATAATTTCATCACTCAGAGAGAACAATAAAATTGCTTTTTGTCTTCCTGATTTTTGTATTGGGTGTTTATAGCTCATTATTGATAGCTGATTATCTTTATAACTGTAGTTTTTGAGTTTTAATTAGCAATGTTACATTATATATGTATTTCTTCATATAATAAAATAAACTTTTCATAAGCATTCTAAAGAGTTTTTAGTTTTCCCCCTGTATTTTGAAAATACTGCATGTATATAGGGGAAACTTTGGAAATCAAAAATTAATTTTGTGTGCCAAAGAACACTCTCATCAGAGTGAAATAAAACCCATAGATGGGAGAAGATATTTGCAAATCATCTATCTGATAAGAGACTGATTTCAGATAACTTGAGTAGTCATTTCTCCAATAAAGATATATGGAGGTCAGTAAATACATGAAAAGATGTTCAACCTCACTAATTACTAAGGAAATGCAAATCAAAACTATTCTGAGATAGTATTTTATAGCCATTGGGATGGCTATTCTTAAAACAGGAGAAAATAAATGTTGGAGAGAATGAGGAGAAATAGGAACACATGGGCATAGCAGTTGTGGGAAACAGTCTGATGATTTCTCAAAAAGTTAAACATAGAATTGCCGCATGATATAATAATTCCTCTTCAAGTTCCATACGAAAAAGAATTGAAAGTGGAGAACTGACCCATGTTCATAGCAGAATTATTTACAGTAGCCAAAAGCTGGAAACAACCCAAATGACCATCAACGGATGCATGGATAAGCAACATGTGGTACATGCAATAGAATATTACTCAGCCTTAAAAAGAAATGAAATTTTGGCTATTAACCAAAAAGTTACTCTGACACTTGTTAAAACTGTAAGGAGGACTTTTTTATGACAATTTCAACTGATGTCAAGATGATCACAATAGAGGAGAGTAAATAGGCTCAATTCTGAATAAAGCAAAGACAGTTGGAGATTTATAGCCAACAAGTAGAGTGGGGTGGGGGGGGTCAATGGATGGAAAATTGCTAAGGGGAGACATCAAGGGGAGAAGGTTTCTTAATAAATCCACTTGACAGAGTTCTTCCTGCAGACAGCCCAGATAGTAAGAGTGGGGAAGACTTGATATACTGACAGCAAGATTTTTGCTACAATCTGCATTGCAAGTCTATCAAAGACAACACCTAAGGCTGAGGCCTAGTGGAAAAGAGGCCTCAGAAGAACCTGACTAAGGTTTTAGTTTGGTCGGAGAATCTTCTCAATGACATGTTTTACAACATGGATCCACTCTAAAGACATTGTGCTCAGTGAAAGAACAAATAGTGTATAATTCTCCTTATGTGAATTCCCAGAGCAGTCACATTCACAGAGACCGAAAGTAGAATGATGTTTGCCTGGGGCTCGGGGAAGGGGAGAATGAGAATTATTGTTTTGTGGGTACAGCAGTTCAATTGGGAAGATGCAGAATTCTGGAGATGGATGATGGAGAGAGCTGTATACCAATTTGAATTTTACTTAATGCCACTGAATTTTAACCTTAAAAGGTAAATTTTGTGTTTTTTTTTTAAATTAATTTTATTGAGAAAAATTGCATCACAACATGATGTAAGTTTAAGGTGTTGCATCATCTTCAATCAACATCTAGATTGAATACATTGAGTTTACTACCACCAGTCCAGTTCTTCCTTTATCATCTAATTGACCCCTTTGACCCAATTTGCCTGCCTTCCAACCCCATCCATTCTGGTAACCACTCATTTCATTCTGTAGACTAAAAATCTATTTTTGTTTGATTTGGTCCATTTGCTTCTGTGGTTTATACACCACATATGACTGAAATTATGTGATGTCTATCTTTCTTCTTCTGGCTTATCTCACTAAGTTTTATGTTTTATGAGTCAGTCATCTCTCTGCCAAGCACTTTACAGGGTACCTTGCATACTTATGTTTGTTTGATAGACCTGCTAGGTATCTGACTAGCTGCATTTTACAGATGAGGAGATGGGGGCACAGGGAAGTCTTTGAAGAAGGCTTTGCCAGGGTCACACAACTACTGAGTGTCAGAGATGGTGTTGGACCCAGATATGTGCTGCCTACCCCTCTCCTCAAATATGCACCCCACAGTTAGCAGTGATTTGGAATAACTTGGTTGCTAGCTGACAGTTTGTGTGATGGACTTGTAAATCCATTGAGAGCAGAGAGGAAGGCTGTTAATTAAGAAAGGAGGGAAAAATAAGGCATCTAAATATTAATCTCTTTCAAGGCCCAACATATGTCCTGACTCTTCTGGGCAGCCTGAGGGTCAGGCTCTGAGCCTCCTGTCACCTCCCATTTATTCTTTTGTTGTGGGTCCTACTCATTTGGCTTCAGTGCTTCCCCCTTGTTCTGTGGGGGTCATATCCCTGCACATGTCTGAGCAGGCTGTAAGCTCCCCTGGGGCAGAGACTGGTCAGGGTCCTACTGTTTGTCTTTTTAAAAGTTTATACTTTTTAACATGTACATAGATATATTCATTTCAGGACACTGGACTTTTACCTCATTTTGTGTGTATTTCACACCACACCCACTACATAGTTCTAGTGCCCATCGCCGTCACCTTGCTCCCTTCTTTCTTCCCTTCCCCTCCTACCCTTCTAGTAACCACAGCCTTAAAACCTGTGAATTTTGTCAAGATTTGTCCATTTGTTTTGTTTCTTTATATTCCGCACATGAGTGAAATCATCCTGTGCTCTTTTACTTTCTAGCTTCTTTTGCTTAGCATGATCCCCTCCGTATAACATTCCATTCTCCAGTGACTGATGGCCGGTGAAATTTTGTTGAAGAAAATAGGACAATGGCTTCTTCTAGAATATTTAAGAACTGCCCCTTTAGATAACTTTCTTAATAAAGGCAAAACTCACCACCTTCAAAGTGGGTGCTCTATATTCTGTCTCTAACTCTGGACCTTGAAGGCCTCAGGGAGCTGTTGCTAGATGCTTGACTCTGTCTGTGATGCCTTTGTCATACCACATTACTCAGAGCAGGCTTGTTGGATGCTCCCCTGCTTGTCTAAGGGACCTAAAGAGAAGACTGGGCTGTCTCTTCTTTAGCTATTCTGCTAAATGACTGACTCATAAAACATAAGCATTCTGCTAATGGTGGATGGCAAAGGGGAAGTGACCACAGACAGAGTCATGCTTCTAGGTAGTCTGGTTCATTGGATATGCCAGTCCTCTGCAACTTGTGATCTGTTCTAGAACTTTCTGCCCATCCAGGAGCACACAGAGGTCATATGACATCTTCGCATGCAGGCCAAGAAAGAGAGGCTGAATCCTGAGTCCTGTTGATTTAGAGCCTGCTCTTAGCATCCTTTTTTCTGTCTGAAGAACACTGCCCTTTTCTGTGACTCCAGGAAAGCCCTCTCCACCCTGGCAGGGTAGTTTCCAGCTCCCGTGCAGTGTGTACAACTTTCTTTCCAGCTGGCAGAACATAAAATCGTGTCCCCAGACAAACCATTGATCCCATAAGAAGTATGCCCATCCAGTAAGAAAGTCTGGGTTTTATCTTTGCAGTCAGCCTCAGGTTCAGCAGTGAACTTTGTCTAACAAATGTTGGAGGTAGAAGAAAGAGATCTGGGTGGTGCAGAAAGCAGGTGACTGGAAGTGTCCATGGTTCCTTGGATTGGAACCCCAAGGCTGGAGCTCTTGGAAAACAAGGAGCTGAGGTTGGAGACTAGGACTGGGTCTCGTGTGCCCAGGCTAAGTCCCCATGCCTGTGTTGTCTCAGGTATAGAGCCTAAGCAGGAGGCTTTGAGGAGGGAAGGAGGAAACAAAAACCTCAGCATTTCTGAGTAAGAGAGGAGAAAGAGGCAGAAAGAAAGATTTGGCAAAGCAGAGACAGAAAGCAGAGTGGGTAAGAGGGACTTGCCCACTGGAGTCAATTTGGAATTCGCTTTTTGTTTATAGAGCAAAAGTCCTGGAGATACACAATCCGAGCTAGGGAACCCTGGTGTGTAAAGGGGGTTGTCTAAAATTTGATCTCCTTTCCTAAACTTTTTGGATGGAGAAAATCCCCAAGCCCCTGTGCCAAGCCATTTCCCTCCTCTATTTGTTAAACCCATCTGCAGTTCAAGGGAAATCAGATTCATGTGTTTTCAATTCATTTACACTTAACTTATTAAAATATTGCTTTGTAAGAGCTATTTGATGTCCAGGAAGCCATTTGTGTCTCTTAAATAAATCTTTAAAGTCCCTTTTTCTTAGAAACAGGAAATTGCATTTTGCCAAATGCAAATTAACTTGCACCTCATAAAGTTCAAGTTGAGCTCAAAACATACACTGTGTGAGGGTCGGGTGGGTTTCAAACTTGGCAAGCTATCTCAAGGTTTAATCTAAACCAAAAGACAGCAATTGGAGGCTCCAAGAACATTCCAAAGGATGGTATTATTGCAATCTGCGGAGAATCAAGTTCACGTTCAGCTTTACTCTCAGTTATTCAGCATTCTCTCCCTGCTGCTCCTTTCTCAGGCTTCTTTGCCCAGGCCAGATCAAGAAGACAAAATTAAGATGCAGGCATTGCCCCAACATCCTTAGCCAAAAAAGAAATTAGGGAAGTTAGGGTGAGGTCTAAAGGGTTGAGCTTTTTGGCTTTAGATTTTATCTGAGTGTCTTTGTTCCCTGTGATCAGAACCAAGAGATATTTTTCCCCAGCTGCCTAGTCTTGGGAGTCAGATGCACTCCATCCTCTCCTCTCCTTGGGACAGTGGCACATTCCACAGAGGCACAGGCCCCCTTCCTGGAGCTCTCATACTCATTATCCTGTCTGTCTGCACTGTCAGGGTGGGGCTGGGCGGACCACAACAATTAACTGTGCTTTATACAGAAGAAAGGGAGGGTCACAGAGAGGTGAGGCGATTTGCCCAAGGTCACTAGTGGAGCCAGACTGTCTCCCTCGGGACCCAGAGAAAATCAACCCTGGTCCTTCATCTGCATCCTTTGCCAGGTTGTAGGTAAATTCTCCCAGAATGGTCCACCCAGACCAAAAAAAAAAAAAAATCTAAGAAATGAAACATCAGGTGAATCAGGGGTCCTTATGCTGTTCCGGTGAGTTCCATAAACATAACTGGAGGATTCGTCCTTGTGAGAGGCTCAGGAATCACAGACATAAACAGTACAGTGGTCCCCGTCCCCAACACACCACAGCCCTGGCAGGAGACAGGAGCATGAATCAATAATTAGGGCACATTATGGTCAATATCATCACTAACCTGTGCAAAGGGCGTCCTAGAGGAAAACAGGCAAGGCACATAGGCTAGTCTGGGGTTCTGGAAGTCCTTCTGGAGGAGAACTTCTTTCACAGAGCCTTTAGGAATGATCAGTAGCCAGGGAAGACAATGGGGAGGGCATCCAGATAGAAAGAGCAGCAAGAGGGCTTGGACTTCACCCCACTTCCAGTGGGACTCCACCTGTTTTCGATGGACCTTTTGGAAGTCTGAGGTAATCCATAAACCTCTCCTAAGAAAACCACATGTTGTTTCATGTACACAAAATTGTGACTACATTCTGACAGGACTCGCCTACCTTCTGAAGATCAGGCTGACAATTCTCGCTTAGGCAATGGAGTATTGCTGACAAATCGTAAACAGGACAGTGACAAGATTAGGCTTGCACTTCAGAGTGACATCGTGCTGTAAAATGAACAGACTAGAATGAAAGTAAGATTGGAGGTAGCAAGACTGGTTGGAAGGTTGGTGCAATAATTGAAGTGAGAGATGAGGGAGCCCTCAGAAAATACGGAGGTCTCTGGAAAGAAGCCAGCGCTATGGACAAAGTCTTGACTGCAGAGCAGATCTCTTTTAGATGGAGAAATTGATCCTGAGGACACATCTGGAAGGATTTGTGAAGTTAGCGGTGGGACCAGGGAGAGTTGGAGGTTCCCAAATATGCAAAAGAAAAAAGCAAAAGAGATGAAAAAGGATAAAGTCAATTTTAAGATTGGATCCTATTTTTCCCAAATGAATGGTAATATGCTTGAGTTTATTCATGACTACAAATTCTGGGGAAGATGTTTGCTTTATCCATTATTGTGCCAGCCAGATGGCATTTGTATGACTTTTGTATCTAATATATGTTATATTTACATATTTTGTCATTAAACAATTTTTGACTTTGGATTTAAAATAAATTTCATAATGTTAAAATTAGAATTTCAAAGTCTAGTAATTTTTTTTGATGGGGATGAGTTCTTGAAGGTGTTGTATTAGCTATGAAAATGCGCTATCAGATCACCCGCTCTGGAGAGCATAATTGACAACAGGCCCTAAGTGTTGTCTTCCAGAACCTTCCATCGAATTTGTGTCTGCACCCAGTCAATTACTGTACATTGCACAACTATTAAGAGACAAGGGGGCGAGGACATCCTCAGACCCATTCAAGTTTGCCAATTGTCTCAATGATGTTCTTTATGGCAAAATGACTCAGCATAGTTATATTTATGGTTATATTTACTTGCCATATCTTTCCAGTCTCCTTCAGTTTGGAACAGTTCCTTTGTCTTTCCTTGACTTTCTTGGTCCTGGTACTTTTGAAGAGGACAGCCCATTTGTTTTGTAGAACGCTCCAGAATTTTAGTTGTTGGCTATGTCCTCACAAATTTCTACAACTTGGGCAGGAATATCACAAAAGTAATGCTGTGTTCTTTTTATCGCATCTTCTTAGAGAGCATAGCGCTTAAATTTTTCTAGTCATTGATAATTGCTTTTGGCCAATAACTTTATTTGATTGAGTTCTGAACTCCCAGACTTCTCTTTCAACTTCTTTTCCATGTAGTTAATATTTTGTGAAGTTATTATAAGTGTATATAACTATCCCATTTCTCATCAAAATTTTGTTACATTTATTTATAGAGTATGAGCTCATAGATTCTTAGTTCATTGAACAACTTATCATTCTATATGTAATACGTGATATGTGGTAGTTTTACATCTATCTGTCATCTACTTATCTATGTATATTGATGCTCATATTGTACTAAATCTGGCCACTGGGAATTTCTTCAAGTTGCTCTCTATTTCCTTTAGGTATGACACCATCATCCTTGAGCAAGTTTTAACTTTCGGGAACAAAAAGATGTTCGATGCTCATTTCATTCTTTTCTGCCCCAAATCTGAAAACAGCCATTTCTCTATGTAATACAGCTTAACTTGAATAGACAATGGTATTTAGACATCAACATTGTGTTTCTGAGAGTGCTCATTATTATTGGGGCATCACAGCTCTCCTGGTCTCTCAGTGGACAGAACACTAGAATAGAAGTACATTTATTTTCTGTCTTACTGTATATATGCCATGAACCATGAATTCACTTTCAATCAATCTAGTGCCTTCTTTGGCAGTGAGACTCTCACTCCCATTATTCTTAAGCTATTCATTTAAATGATAAATCCTTTTCTATGTAACTAGTCTCTGGTCATTGCTACTCCTGCACCCTGGTGTGGACATGCACATATCCCCATTGTGTTCTGTCACCTCCCCTTTGTAGCCCCTTCACAGTTGTCAACTTAACTTTTCGGACTCCAGCACTTCACGCAGGGCCACCAAAGTCACCTTCCCTCTATGTGATTGTTCTCTTCATACTACTCAGGACCTTCCTCACAGACATTGCAACAATTTTGTTTTGCTGCTGTAACAAATTATTGTATACTTTGACTTAAAACAGCACAAATTTATTATCTTACAGTTCTGGAGATTGGAAGTCTAAAATGGATTCACAAGTTTATATTTTTTCTGGAGGTTCTAGGGGAGAATTCATTTCTTTGCTTTTTTTTTTTTTTTTTTTCAGCTTCTCCAGGCTGCCCATATTCCTGGGTTCAAGGTCCTTTATTCCATTTTGAAGGCAGCCAGGTAGCATTTTCTCTCCCCTCTGATTTCTGCTTCTCTCTTCATATCTTCTCTCCATATATATGAGCCTCCTGCCTTCCTTTTATAAGCACATTTGAGAACACATTGGGCCCACCCACCTGAACAATCCATGAATGTCTCCCTAGTTCACGATCCTTACTCATATCTGTAAAATCCCTTTACCGTGTGGTAAGGTGACACATTCACAGATCCTGGGATTAGGAAATAAGGGATATTATTCAGCCTACCACAGACCTTATTCAGTCCCACTTAATGGTTTTGGGAGCAAATTATTCAAGAAGAGAAAGGAAGAGATAAGACTGGGAAGAAAAAAAGGACGAATGGACCACTTGAGTTGTATCTTATAGATGACATGGAGATTCAGAGATTTCATAAATTACTTAAAGTCTCAGAGTTTTTGTTAGAGTCAAGACTCAAAGCCAGCTTTTTTGATTCCAAGACAGTTAGGATTCTTTTTCCCTCATAGAGTCCTGGATTGCCGCTTGAAACCAAAGACTATCAGAGAGCTGAGATCCTTCCTGCACTTTCCTAGATGATTTATCAGGAGGTTAAGCTTAGTGATGCCCTATAATTTGGGTTTCAGCAGTTGCATTGTCTAACTGACAACATCATTTTCTCTATTGTCACTGGAGCAAAAGAGAAAAAATCATCTCCAATTATTGACACTTTTCCTTTTCCTGCTGACTATATTCACAGCTCAACAGGAGATGGATGTGACAGCTGTCACTAGCTTAGTAATCAAGCTATGATTTTTCTGCCCCTGTAGGAGCAGAAAAGAGTTTTGAGTATGAAAATAAACAATTGGTTTATTGGTTATATAACTATTTCCTTGAGAAATGGTATACCAAATACTCAGAGCCTCACATATTAGTAGCTAAAATAAACAAAACATCAGCTTTGCTAGTGTCTCCATGGGGTCCATATGGATCTACCAGCTGGCCATATAAAGGAACCCAGTGTTATCAGAACTTGTCAACCTTTGCATCCGGAGAATACTCACTCCATGACTGGTCTTAGAATTCCAAAGGGTTTTCAGACTTCAGTGTAACAGAAGTCTTTCTGGCATTTGGTACCACCAGAAAGGTGAATCACTAACCTAAGAAAGGAGAGCTACCTTATACATCCAGAGACTGTTTAGGAAAAAAAATAAAAACAAGAATGCCTCTCCTCTTATAAACAATTAAGTCCTTATTTCATAATTTTTTTTTCTCCATATAAGTGCCTTTGAGAATATTGGAGATTCTGAAGCATTTGTAATTTATTCTTTTATTCACTCACCCACTCATTCATTCAATGATATCTCTGATGATTAAAGAGACAGTCATTATATCTATCTATCTATCTGTCTATCTACTTATCTATATATCTATATATATAGAATGTAGGACTCACAGATTAGTTGGACTCAGACCCTGCCCTCCAGGAGCTCACAAGATCATGGAGAACTGTGGTGGGTAATTTGAATGTTTATTATAATTCACATTTCCAACTGTACTTAGAACCCCTGTCATAGGATTGATGTTTCATAAATGTTTGTTGAACGAAAAGGCACAGTTCCTGCTTTTAAGGACCTAAAATCTGGAGAAATATTTGAACAAAAAGAGATGAAGTAGATAATGAAGACTTTTACTAAAGAGAATCTCACAGGTTGTTCCAGTATTTGAGTATTTGAGCATTCCAGTATTTTTTAACTGCTTCTCCCGACTCCCCATCCCCCCGCCCACCCTGCCAATCTAAAGAAAAAATATTCTCTTAAAAAATACTTGGAAAGCACAAATAAATCTATAGAAGAAAACAGAAACTTACTTGTAACCTCAAGATACAGAGAAGATCACAGATAGACACTCTAACATGAAAATCTCATTTTGCTATCTTGGAAAGATGATTAATTTTATAGATGTATGTTGAACACCTGAACTGGTTTGGCTCACCACTGGAAGCCATTTGAAATCTTTGGTGATGATGCATGAGAAGCATGGAATTGATGAAGCAGCAGATTTCAGGAGGCTGAGATACCTGTTCTTGGGTGTCCCTGGTGGGACGTAGGCTTCATTCATTCAGATTCTCTAGCTCTGAATTCCCGGATTTCCTAGGGTTGATGTCTCTGAAGCAGATACTAGAAAGGCTGGACCACTGGTACTGACCACAAAAACCTTCTGCCTGGACTCAGTCCTGCTCTTAGGATTATCCTAGGCAGGCTTTATGAAGAGACAAGAGTCAGGGTGGTCTCCCCTGGCCTTGACCCCAATTCCTAGAGTTGGGTGATTCCTGTGTCTGATCCACTATCTTATCTCTGAACTCTGTTCTGATAAAAAGTAATATAAATTCAGAGCCTTTTGCTTCTGTTTTTTTCCAAAATGGGATTCTGAAAAGACGAGCATGATCATTTTCTGTAGCCAGAGGACAACCCTGGTGGACTGGTCCCTTATTTCCATCATGATAATGACAGGGGAATGAAGAGAAACTAACATCAGTTTGTTAGGCAGTTTCCTTGTATGATGTTAAATTTTGTATTCACAGCAGTTCTACATGACTGCTGTTATGATGTCCATTTTCACAGATAGTAACATAGGATCTGGGAGGTTATAACTTGTTTTAGGTAACCCAGACAGGAGAACCAGAGTTTGAATTCACAGCCTCTGACCCTTGTCCTGTCTCACTGAGAGTGTATCCCAGGATCAACCACACACATAGAGGCATGTGAAAAGGAAGCAGGGCCAACCTTGTACACTTGGTTGCTGGTGGTGTGACCTTCAGCCTCTACTAGCTCTTAGAATTGCTTGCAGCTCACTGTCTTCTGAGTCTCCCAGAATTTATGGAGGTTCTTCCTTTTCTTCCAACCCAAGCCTCCTGCTCTCAGCTTGATGTGCCTTCTTGACATTTTAAAAAAAATGTGTTCTTTTCCTCCTGGCAGAATGCTTCCTCACCCCCACTTCTGCCTCAGGGGAAGAGGCCCAGTTCACTATCTTTTCTCAGCTGAGCCCCTGAGGGTTGGTTTGTCTTACTGGTCTGTATTGACCATCACTACAGAGCAGAGGTTTCCAAACATTTCATTCACAGAGCCTTTCGTCCATGGAAGCCCAGCATGTAGAAGGGTAAAAATAAAGTTGGTGAGCCTCTGGAATTTGGCTTCATCTCTGATTCCTTCTACTCTCCCTCTTCCAAGCAGGAGGTCCCTAACAGGTTCATGGGACCTCAACTGCCCTGTTAGCAGACACTGCTTTACTGAATACATCTACCTCCCAGGGCAGAACCCCAAGCTTAGCCTCCTGCTAAGTAGTCTGAGAAGGGGACTGTGAACAGGAAGTGGGGACAGGGAAGACAAGAACAGATATATTTAAGAACCCTTACATTGATCTCTAAGGGAGACATACTTCCTCTTTCCCTGGCACATTCCTCAGTCGTCCTTCCCCACAGTATCCCTTGAAGGTGTTTAGGCTTCTTCACATCAGGGCCTGGTGGCCAGTGTCATGCCTGGAAACAAGTACAGACTCTCCTCCTGTCCCCATCCCTTTCCACCTTGATGGGCTTGCTTCTGTTTGATGTCAGTCATACCTGATTCTCTGACCTCGAACACGGAACTTGCTTGTCTTAGCTTGATTGTAGATACTTGATTTTCTCTCCTCAGCATTTTCAAACCTGGCTGCCTCAAATAAGAGGTCTTGCTCTATTTCTGGCCACTAGGCCCCAAGTACCACACTGGTCTTCCATGCTCAGCATGAGGAGAGACTCTGCCTCTCACTTCAGTTCTAAAGAAGGCTGAATTGTTCAAAAGTTGCTTTCCTAGGTTACTACAGCAAAACAGGAAGAAAACCAAGAAATCTCGGAAGTACACTTTCACTTCAACAGATCAAAGTCCTTATTCTAATTCTTCTACAGACTGGCTTGACTAGCACCATTTCTAGGCAGGCTACTCTCTTTCCTTCCACTCCTGAGGGGTCTTGGACATTGCCTGGAGGCTTGGTGGCATTCTTTATCTTTCCACTCCTGCCCCAGGTCATCACCTGCCATTCCAGGCTGAGCTGACTCACGCTAACGGCTGCCTGGTCATCATGGATCCCCAACCCTGGAAGGCATCTCCTCTGGGCCCAGCAGTTTTCTATGGCTGTGGCTGACTGCCAGTGGTCTCCTCCACCCTCTCAGTGGGCACTTGTTCCTTGGCTCTTGACTTTGTGCCCCTACAGTGTTGTGCTGTAAAAGTTTACTTGTCTAGAGAACATTCATCCATAAGCAGAAGGGGTATTTTAAACTTCTTTATCTATACCTTGTTTTTATGCTTTTTATTGTCCTCTTAAACCTTTAAAACATTGTCATGAAATTGAGTCACAACTCAAACAAAGTTAAGTAAATTTTTAAAAAATCGGTAAATATAAAATAACAAAACTTGACCACCTCAAAGCAAATATGTGACTATCTGGTATATCCTCTTACTGATTCACATGCACTCTCACAAATAAGTTTCTTTTCTCTGTAAGTCTAGGGATTATACTCTACAAAACTCTGCAGTTGCTTTTTTTTTAACCTTATTTATTTAATCACCTTTTTTTAAAAGAAAGGTGCAGGAAGGTTGAAGAGAAAGGAGGAAGAAGTATTTATTTATTTTATTCAGTTGTTCATCTTGGTTGTTTCCCCTGGCCCTGGGATGCAAACCTGGGTCCTTGGAATATATGCAGACTATGCTGCCTGAAAGCAACAGATTTAACTGCTAAGCCACCAGGTCATGACTCACTTTATTTTTCTTACTGTGCCTAGTTGACATTTTGGGACACCTCAGATCTGTCACTCTATTCTGGGCCAGACGTTTCCAGTTACGATTCTCCAGAACATTTGAGTTTCCCCAACTTGAACCAAGGTGCTGAACTGTCAAACCTCATGATAGCCATTTGTGGTTCACTTTGGAGGAAATTAAATGAATAAATTAAATTTTCACCATTTTGATTTTCTGTCATGACTTTGTATTAAAACATTGGCTCTATTACCATTTGGGCATACTATACTCCCACTCAAAATGATTTCTATATTAACATACAGTTACACTTAATTCTCTTCAGTTTGATATGCTATTTTTAAAAATAAAGTCATAGCAAGAACTCCACTACTTTCTGGGACCCAGCTCTCTTCCTTCCTTTGGGATATGGGTCTAGTATGCAGATTTGACCTGAACCCACAGTTTTAATCTGCTCTAACCTTGGGGGAGTGTGTGCCAAGACTGAGGAGGGACAAAGTGACATGTACAAACAAGTGCTGAGTGCTAGGGGTATACCTAACTCTACTGAGAGACCTCTCCATAAAGGTGGGACAACAGAGAAAGGGAAGCATTTCTCTAAATCAGGACAGAGGTGAGTCCAGGAGTCTAGATCAGCAGGGAACCCTGGGAGAGAGGTCGGTATCTAAGAAGATCAGATAAGGGATCTGAGACAACAGAGGGCATGGGGCCCAGGTGAGCATTCAAGTTGGTACCAGGAAGGAATGGATGATAGAGGCCCAGGTGATGAACTAGATTAAAGTAGGAATACAAGAACTTTGGAGATTTTCTTGAGGATCTCACAAAAGACTATTGGAGGGTGTAGGAACTTTGAGAGGAAGTTGGAGTTCTGCAGCAGGGTTATCTCTCACTCATTTGTAACTATGGGCTAAGGGTGGGTTGAGAGACTTCTGTTAGGGAGAACGGATCAACTCAGAGAGGCACACTACAAGTGAGAAGAACAGAGAACTCTCTAGAGTTGTTGCCTCTAGGAGCTCAGCAAGCATCACCAGGACCTGGCTTTCTCACCCCCATCCCTGGCAAGATTTCCCTGTCATCTCTGTTGGTCCTATGCCATTGGCATAGACTCTCCCTTAGCCTCAGAGATGCTTGCAGGAGCTCCAGCCTTGATATCCTTTTGCTTCATGCCCAGCAGGAGGGCACCTGCCTCTCTCCCAGCTGTCTCCAGCCCCCTCACTGAATCAATCACCCACACTAGGGAGAGGAATGCATCCATTGGCTTAGGTCCAGCCATGCATTCCTTTCCCGGAAACTGGGTGGGCCAACCAATCCCAAACTCCCAGCATGGGAGGGGAGATTCCATGAGAAAAACTGGGAAGAGGGTACTAGGAAGGCAAACATATGCCCTAGATTATTAAATAAATATATGTTAAGTTGGATTATTGAGTGTCTCTAAGAGACCCCTGAAGAGGAGAAAACTGAGGAGTATAAGGTAAGCATTTTTACATACATGTAAGTCTTTGCGAGAAAGTCCAAGCAGGTTTATTCCAGTGGTTCCAGAAAGCAGAATGGCCCCAGCATGTCCTGCACCCCAGTCTCTGGGAGTGGGAATTTGTATTTCCTCTGTTAAGATTCCAGGTCCCAACAACAGCTGCCAACTATGTAAAATATGTTTGCATAATGTGTAGTCATGGTTTTTTCATCAGAGACAAAATAAGGGTGAATGGGATAATGTTTAGCGAGGGATTAGACCATCAGAATAATGTTCGGCTATGAAGATTTATGAACAACAGAAAGAAATGTGGCTGAGTCTTATGTATGAGCACGCATATGCACCTGATTTTGTTTTTTAACCCAGAGAAATGATGACCTGTTTAAAATGATTTAAATAAGAAGAGGAAAGTGTGATTGATCAGTCTTCTTTTACTTTAACATAGAGACCCAAAAGAATATAGACATTTACTCAGGGCACACGATGTAGTCTTTTTGGGTGCTGAATGTCTTACCACCAAACAACCTGGGGACATCTTTGCCTCAGTTTCTTCTTTCTGAAAGAAAGCCTGTGTATCTCTTAGGAGCTGTTATAGGATAGAGGAAATCACCCTCCACAGCATCCCATTTCTGTGGATGAGTGTGGGATAGAAGAAATGAGTGTGGGATAGGAAGAGCACAGGGAAAATCAGAAGGGAAGGAAAGATGGGAATGGGAAAGTAGGAGTGTGTGTGTGTGTGTGTGTGTGTGTGTGTGTGTGTGTGTGCACTGTGGGATAAGTTAGGGGAGAGGAGTGGAATTAAGTTACTGTGGAGACCTGGAGTCACTTCCTTGGTCACTCTCACACCCTGCCCTGATTATAAACTGGTGTTTGAACAAATGATGGATTTACCTTGAACCTCTCACAGCAGAGGAGCATCATTAGGACCAATCAGCCCTCATGCTTGTGGTGGAAACAGCTGGGATAGGAAGGGGGACCTGGCCCTTCTTTCAGGGTCTGGCAGTCTAACTGGCCTCTCTCTTATTTCTACAAGGCTTTCCTGTGAGACTGTGGAAGATGTCCAACACAGATCCCCTTCAGAGTGGGAAATGGGACACAGTAACAGGTTTGATATTCTTCTTGACTCCTATCAGGTAACCCTTCCAGGCATCCCAGAGTATCTCTCTCTCTCTCCCCCAACCCCTCTCTCTTTTCCCTCCTCTGTCTCCCTCTAGACTCCCTATATTAAATTACTGCTGAAATGTTTTGAACTCTCAGCACCAGGATCATATGACAGAATGTATGGGGCTTTGCTTTTAAATCTTGCTCAAGAGAGAGAAATGAAAATGACTTGCAGAATTTTGACACAACGATTAGACAAAAAAGATTTTTATCCCCCACCCCTCGAATAAATAGGAACTTGTCAAGCGTCATTATCAAATCATATAGATTAGAATTCGTCTCAGTTTTTGTTTATGTGTGTGTGTATCTAAAACAATTAAGACTTGAAACTGCATTCCAAGTTATGTTTGGATTATCAACGACTCCATGACCAAAGGTTTGTCTGTCCTGAAGGCTGATGGAGTCTGAGCTGATTTATCTCCTGTAGCTGGAGACCCAATCCCTCACTGAGCCATAAAACACCACTATGAGCTCTGACTCTGATCACTTTGTCTGAACCATTGGGTTTGGATTTTCAGATGTGACCAGTTCTGAAGCTAAGCCCTCAAGATTCAGAGAGGGAGGAGAAGAGGGGGGATGTACTCATTTTCTATTTCTGGTTTCCATTTGCATGGGGGAAAATCTATTCTAATAAAGACCTCTGCCTGTGCTGAACAGTGTTCAAGAATTATTTCCCATTGCTGTCCCACCATTAAATAAACAAATTACTGCTGTCTTTAATTTTTCATCTGGGGACTTTGACAGATTTTTGATGAGTGGCTTCAGGTTTAAAGACTTATTTGGGTTGGTTCCCTTCAGGTGACTTTGTCATGATGATGAAGTTAAGTAAATAGCTCAGTTTCTTGAACCTCAGGTAAAGAAGGGAAACAGAACTGTCCAGAGTCCTCCCCCTCCCATCATTTTCACTGGTTCTTGTCTAATGAAGACAGATGCCAGACAACTCTGGTTTATCCAGCTACTCAGAGGTGTAACTGACTTCCCAATTTATTAACAATGGTGATTCATTACCATGACAATTGGGAAAAACTGATTACCTTTGAATTTCTGATGAGGTAATCCTGCCTCTCTCCAGTCTTGGTAATGAATCACCATTTTCCCTCCCTCCTCTGACCTAATTTTCCAAATCATGTACCTGTATAAAATATTGCACAGAGGTATGCATCTATTTATCTTACAAGAGTCCTCTCTTTCTGAATTCAAAGGAGAAGACAAACCCTCCAACTGCAAGAGAAGATTCATGAATGTTCTGTGTAGGAAATTCACTAGAGTACAATCTCTCAGATCATCAATCTGCACTATGACAAGTCTAGAAACAGTCATTTGCATCCTGATGGTTGGGACACTGGTTTGTGAACCTGAAGGAAATGGAGAAATCTACACGGACAATATGATTCTCCTTCCCTCTGTGAAAAGAGCATACCTGAACTTTACTATTATAAGTGTTCTCTTCCTTGGAGAATTCTTTAAACTTCATAATGTCTAAATCAAGAGGACATCATGGTCTCACAGTTGTTTGTTTAAGTCATGGTAGCATGGCCAACTCTTGGGTCTAAGAATCAGTTATGGAAGTTGATATTTGCAAACTGGTGCTCATTTAATTATTTAGGCTCCCAGACATAAGAATTTTTTTCCACGGTTGTGAGGGTATCTGATGAATCCGACTGATTTGTCAGGAGAATGGGCGTAGCATAGGGGAGCACACACCACCTACTTTCTCCTGATCATTTCTTATTTTTCTTCTAGCAATAAGAAACATCTTCCCCTCTGTTATTAGATCCCGGCTCATATTTTTTCCTGCGGATAAGAGCAACTATCTTTCAGCTAAAGCATCATTTAACCGGCAAGAGTACCTACCTCCTGCAGGCATCTGGGGCAAGGACGGGGGGTGGCTGTTTGATTCTCTGTAATACATATTTGCAGAATGTCCGCTGTACTGGGCATGGAGGACAACCAAAGATAAATGAGACACATTGTTGTTGCCTCAAGCAATTCTTCCATTTAACGAGATCAATGTCAGCGTTACCCCAACCAGGACATTCCTATTGCATTTTCATATTTGCTCAGGCTGGTAGGCTAACCAGCTTTCTTTGGAAATTCTCAAGAGCAGACCCAGGGATAAATTTTTGGTTATCTGTGGTTATTTAGGAAGCTTAAGAGAGGTAATGGAAGAACTGTTCAAGGAAGGAGAAAAAAAAACTCAGAGAAATGTATGTTAGGGAGTGGCACTCCAGACCACAAAGTAAACTGCTATAAAACTATGGGGAACATGACTCAGAATGGACACAGGGGACATTTGGAGGCTGGTCATTTATCCATTGTTCCCATTTGTCTTTGGTTGCAGTAGCCCTCTGCTCTTAGCTTGTGGACCTGATGGAAATGGAGAAACCTGTTGCTTGAGTCTGCTGAGCAGACTCCATGTTGCCAGAGATGGCCCTCTGGAGCAGTGGAAGAGCCCTTGCAAGAGAGGGAGCAGCTGAGTACCACAGCTCAAAGTGACTGAGGGTTATGCCACAGGGTGTCTATAGTAGCTTGAATAAAAGGAAAGGAATCGTAGGTCAGTGTGAAGTGCTTATTTAAAAACCAAAGAAGCAGCACTCTGGACTAAGGCTAAAGAGTGTGAGTAGTTAGCCTCGGCTCCTTGCTGTTCTGATAGCAGACTACTGCCCTCTGCTTTGGGACTGTCCTCTCTCTACCCTTACAGAAGACTCTTTATGAAATCACTTTACCTAATAACTTGGGTTATCTCATCAGAATCCTTCTTTGGGAATTTAGATGACTATGTGCAAGGAGTTCATCCTCTAAGGGCCTTAAAGTTAAGTTTGGATTGATCAGACCACCAGGTTAGTTGTCTTTTTTTTTTTTTTTTTTTTTTTACCATATTTGAGAATAAAGTCATCGTGCTAAAGAGCACAGCATTAGGATGAGAGTGAGAAAGGAAAAAAAAAAAAGGGACACATCATTTAACCCACAGGATCCACATCTTAAATTCAATTCCTTAGGGAGTCTTCTCTGACTCTTTAGTCCTACATCAAGTTGGTGGAAGTTGCTTTTCTTAGTTATCCGGTCATGCTATGTCAGTAAGTTTATATTTGTATTTATTATATTATAATTTTCCAAATGCCTAGAACAGTTTGATGCTTGAATATGATTACTTGTTTAGTGAATGGATGGGTGCTTATGGCCCTTTGCTGGCTGTCCTCTCATTGGATGGTCAGAAAAGCATACTTTCTGGAGACCACTGGACACGGTGAGGTTTCTCATTGCTTCGATTAGCCCTCTTTCTGTCTGAATATCACAGTCCCCATGTTGGAGCACCATACCGTTGCCCCAGAATGGTTGGATTGAGTCATCAAAATGAAGCTCTTCTGAATGGTTCTTCATTGGAATTACTTCACCCAATATGCTTTCCAAAGGGACGGATGAAAGAAAGGGAGATTACAGAGAACCTATAACCTCTTGTGTCAACAGAGGTCACCTAACCACTGAGAGCTGAATAACATAGGGCCAAGTGTGTCTGCTGTACTAATCATTTTTTCAGGTAAATGACAATTATGGTTACAAAGGATTTTGATTCAGTCAACAAATATAATTCATACATAGAGGTATAAATAGAACAGAGGGGTTAATAATTCAAGTGATTTCAAAGTTTTTCTGAGTAATTACCAGATAATTAAATATATTTAGGTAAAGTGAGCAGTTCAAGAGATATTAGGACATGGTTTTGGAGAAAATGAAAAAGAAATGGACTAGATATCAAGGTGTAAGTTGCCAAGTATGGCCTTATTAATAATGGTGTCATTTTAAAGAAGTCACTTCATATCTCCGTCCTTCAGTTTTCTCATTCAGATTATGTGCATGATAGTCTAGTTCTTTCTGGCAACATGTTGAAGTTCTGACAAGATAATGCAGGTGGAAGTGTGACGAGGAGCATGGTGGGTTAGACCATCACTGAGGGGATCTCAGATTCAAAGAATATTGCTGCATGCAAGGCATGCAGGGTATCTGTGCAAAAACAAGTCATAATCTGACCTCCTCAATGGTGGGGGTGTTCTAATCCTCAAATCCTCTAAACAGCAGATAGGTTTATGCATGCATTTATTTATTCATTCATTCATTCACCAAGTTGAGTATCTGCTATGTGGAGAGTACACTCTCTGACAGTTGGTGAAATAGTGAACAAAAATTGAAAAAAAAAAAAGCTGAAAAAATTCTTCATCTTCCTGGAGCTTTTGTTCTTAAATGCACAAGAACAGAAAGGGAGCGTTCCAAGAGGGAATTGGGGGTGATGGGTATAAGCTGAAGACCAAAGACTTGCCTCATGTTCATCATTAGAACATGTGAACCATGAGGGTTGCTTTAAATCCCAGTCAAGGTAGGAAGGTAGGACTTGTGCTTTTTTCTCTTCTTATTCATAAATCATAGTCTTTATTATCTATATATCACTCTGAGGGGACAAAATGTAACAACTGCATGTACCATTTTGTGAAAAACCACGCCAGAATTTATTTTAGACTTATGTCATTGGTATGTCTGTCTTTCTTAAGGTGGATTTATTTTCTCTTACACAATGTTAATTTTGCAACTAATCATTTCTTCTTTCTCTTTCTCTTTGACTGCTTGGAAGCTCAGTACTAAAGTTATATCTCAAAATTTGCCACTAAAGATGCCTTTATGAATATACGTAGACAGATTCTACCTATCCACGGAACCTTAGTTTCTTATTCTAGTTCCCTTAACCACTATTTAATTTTTTTCTGCTTTATTGCGTGTATACATTTGCTTATGCTGTCTCCAATCCTGTGTGGAATAAATGGAGGGTAAAGATGTTAAATAAAGAAAAAAAAGCAAATATCTCTGATCCTGGAGGCTCTATCAGGATAGCCCTCCCTTGGCACATCTTGGGATGCTAGAATGAAACTTTCTTCGTGGGGATAGGTAAGAAGAGAGGCTTCAATAAGCCTGGGCCGTGTCACGGGACATGTACTGGAGAAGTTCTGATGGTCAGGTTAGGAGCAGCCATTTTGCTGACCTTCTATCAGTGTTTAACAGAAATCATATGTATTATGCTTACTGCCTTCTTTATTGTTCTTCCCTCCATCTTCCCCATTAGACATGAGCTCTATGATGGCGGGGATGCTATTGTCCCTCGAGTTCCCATGTGTGTCCAGGGTTGGACACTTTGTTTGGCATCCTACTTGTGCTCAACAAAAATGTGTCCAGTGAAAGAGCAAAGTAGATTCAGATCAACAGCTTTCAAAACCTTAGCCTTAGGGAGATTGTGGAGAGATCAAGTCAAGGAAGGTGGAGAAGTCTCCCTAGAAGTAGTAACACCTAAGATGGGGTCTGAGCAGGTGAGCTTTCTCAGCCAGTGATCTTCTCCTTGCCAGGAGTGCTGATGTGGAGGCCCACCTGCATACTACCCCCACTACAAGAACACCAACTGCCCTGGCAGAGCCAAGGGGAGGCGGCAGAGGGCTCATCTCCATGCAGGAGACACAGCCATCTGAGTTCTGAGAGTTGAAAGTAGGTTTTCATTTTATGTCACTAGTGCTGAGGTTGAGAAATCTTGGGTTAGACTCTAAAGGTATAGAGCTAAGATATTGAATAGGGGATAGGTGGAGTGGAAGGCTGGTGAAGCGACAGGAAATGGAAATCCCACCTTTTGGAAACTGGCTAGGTGAGTGAATGTGAAAAATCTCTTCCCTGCATGAGTTGCAATACAAGATCTTTATGCCATTGGATAGGGAATAGGTGCTGGAAAGAGCAGTAAATTCAGGTGCTGGAAAGACGAGCAAATTCAGAAATTCTGAGATCTGGAGTCTTTCAGCATATCAGGGATTGAAGACCAGAGGAATTGCTGTAGGAGGAAAAAAAAAGAAAAGAAAAGAAACATTCTTAGTGGGGCTACCGCAGGTAAGAAATAAATGCACACTACTGTGATAAAACGGGAACCCAAGCTGCCCAACTCACTTGTAAGATTATCTAGGGCTAGGGTCATGAACTCATCAGGCAGGTGGAATGAAGGAGTGAGGGGTTCGATCCTGCTGTGACCACTTGGAGGCCACCTGACCTGCCTGGGGCAGGAACCTCCTCTCCACCCCCTCAGACTACAAGAATGAGGACCCAGTTATGACACGTCACTTCCCAAATGAAGCTGGAGTGTCTTTTTAAAATTTCAAATCTCAGTTCTCAAATATTAAAAATGGGCTTAATAATGATGATGATGATGATGATATTACTACTGCTAATAATAATAATAATAATAGTAATAAAGTGTTGTTCAGAAAATGCTGCAGATCATCCCCAATATGCCAGGCTGCACCTGACTCTCAGATCACCACTTGGCATCTGATTTTGATCAACTTCTCAACCAGCAAGAGCATTTGGTGCTAGTAACAAGAGAGACCCAGATACAAAGGTTTAAATAAATTGGGGATTGATTTCCCCCATACAAATGCCCAGAGCGCGTAGTCCAACGTTGGCTTGCCAGTCTCCTGAATGGATTTGCCAAATCCAAGCTCCTTTGTTTTGCAAGAGAACATGGAATTACATCTACTGCTTAAGTTACTGATTTTACTGATAACAAAATTTTTGTCTGAGCTCTGTTTCCATGCCTTTCTGTGTGCTCATGATGTTTTTGTTTCAATTTTGAACCCTAGTATAAGTTCAGGAAGACACTGTACGCAGCTTTCAAATAAAGTTCATGGAACAATTGGGTGAGCTGGCTTGTACATCTATGACCATGTGTGCACACATATTTAGACCAGGACAACCACGTCTGCTCAGGCTGTGACTGCTGCTTGGTTGACACTGACTGTAAGATGTAGCCTGAATTTAGCAATGTTATATGGTTTTAAAAATGTGTCTCAGCATCAATAAAATGTGTTTTTCTATTCCGGGTCAACTCAGAGACTCTGGGGTGCTGGATTCCACCCCTGCCACCCATTCTACCTTTTCCTTCTTTGATTTTTCTTCCTAAATTCTCTCTCAGTTCTATCCCAAGTGGCCCAGTCCCAATTCCTGGTGTCATCTGGCTCCTTTGAATCTGCAGCGAGAACTCAAGGAAATGACACCAGTTTCTCCAAAAGTTCAACTCCCAGCTTTGTCACTCAGAAAGACTTTCCTTCACAGTACTTAACCCACCCATTTTCCTTATCTTTCATTCACTGGGAAAAAGCCCAACAACTCACAACACGCAGGTTGTGATCTCACTAATCGGGCCTCCTCTGTCCTTTTAAAATCAGTCTCTTCTGCCTGCTCATTAAAGCTAACATAACTCCAGAGGTTTATCTTTTGATCTTAAGTTAGATCTTTCTTTTGTCTCTCATTAAAATGTAGTTTCCTACTGTATTTGTAGATGGCTACCAGGCACTCATTCTTTACAATTAAATTCTTTTTATAGGCGAAGATCTGAAACATGGATGACCCAGAGGTCACTGGAGGAAGAAGGACATGGCCATCTGGGAAGCTGAGAAAGTTCACTATTCACCTGGTTGATTTCATAACAGGCTGTTGCTCATGGTGGTAAATACAGTTGGTGTCATTGTCAGACTTCTGTTTCTCAATTCATGGAATTCCCCTTATCTTTGTTTTTATCCCTGCTATCCTTGAAGATGTAGTTGGCTCTTTTTATAACTTCTTAAAGTGACTGCTGTGTTCTTGATTTTTCAAATGTTTTGTATTAACAATTGAGATCAGCTTTGTTTGCATCCCACCTGCCTTGATATTGTTTATTTCACTTTCATTATTTTCTAAACACTTTGTAATTATAACTTTTAGTTTCTTTTTTTTCCCTCTTTACTTTTCTTTCAGTATGATTCTTCCCTGAATATGCCACCCCGCCCCCTCAAAGCTCTGAGGATATCACAGGAAACAAAAAGGAGAGTATCTTGACTCTATGAAAGGCCTAAAACCTGTATCAATGTCCCCAGACAGTCACATCACCAGTGGTTACTTATTAGTAATGAACTAATGAACTAAAATGAACATTCTGTGGCCGCACATCTCTATCACTGAGCCAAAGTGGGGACTGTAGGTGGCCATAGTTTAGCCTTTTGGTTAGCTGTAAGAAATACTCATTTATTATCATTTTCGTCTAACAAGTTGGAAGTTGCATATGAACCAGACACAACATTAGGCAGTGAAAAAGTCAGCAACACCCCTTGCTCCTCTAGAGCTCTCAGTCTAATAGGGAGGTAAACACTGGACAGAAAATAAGTGGAGGAGGTAAGTGTTAGTGGGAAGGCCCCCTGCTCCTGAGAGCTTGGGACAAAGGAATCTGTTTGTTGGGTGAGTGAGGTTCTGAGAGGGGAGTGCCTGCAGGAGTGAGGTGTGAGTTGAGATGGGAAGGATGAAGCTGGGGTGATGTGAGTCCAGACCTAGAGGGTGAGTGACACTGAGTTAGTGAAGGTGAAGAGTGAGCACCGATGGTGCACAGAGGCCCCCGGGGCAGGGCCAGACCGAGAAAATGAGGCCTTGTGTGCAGGTACACCAGGCAGGAACATGATCTGTGGGTCCTGCAGGCGCTGCTAATGATGTCAGTCTTCATCTGAAGAGCATTGGTTGGCCTTGGTCAGATCTGTGTTTTGAAGAAAAGTTTCTGCTTTTTAGAAAAGTTTACAGCAGATCTGTTTTAAGAAAAGATTTAACTGTTGTTTTGGCAACATGATAGAAGGGGCAGATGTGACCTTTGGGAAGCCAGTCAGGAGGCTCTGAAGTCCAGAAGAAACTAGGCTGGAGGTAATGAGCATGGTGAAAATGGGATGGGTTTGACTTGTGTATGGGAGGATCTAGAGGACTTGGTGATTCTTGAGTGAGGGAGAGGAGGAGGATGCAAGAGAAGAGGGGATCTGGCTGATTTGAAGTTTTTTGTCCGGGCACCTCTGAGAACAGTGGGTGGGTTGACCAGATTGAAGGCAGGCCTGGAACCCAGTCTCAGGAGGTGGTTTCTCTTAGTGGTTAACTCTCTATGTTCATTGTCTTACTGTTTTGCAGTGTGGTTCTGTGGGATCTGACTTGCCTGTATATCTGAATTGGAGGGTTTGGTTTTACTGGAGGTAGCGGCATTACCACTCAGCAACCCCACTGCAGAGTCAAGTGGAACCAGATGTCTAACAAACTCCTGCCACCAAAAGACTCATTTAAAACTGGATCAAGGGGCAGCGATTTGGGTAAGGGAGGGGGATTTTTGAAGTGTTGGCCACATGAGCTGATGTTTAGAAAGCTTCTTGTCAAATGGTGTTGAACTGCTTAAGAAGAAGGATCGCCTCCATTCCTATCATTGTTTTGACTGCACAGCAGTGGCAGGCACCTCACAGGCTGTTTCATGTAACCGGATTCTCCGATGGTGGGCGCTCACGGCCCTAATCTGAGTGGGGCTGGAGGGGAGCGGGCCAGGGCTCCACTTCTGAGAAGGGGTGGGGAGCAGCCCCCAACTGGAGGAGTGCCCACTTGGCCCTGGGGGATGTCACGGAGGACATTCTGGAAGCGAGCAGTGTGGACTAGATTAGAGTCTGTCCACCATTGACTTGTGTAGCCTCAGTGGGTATATTAACTATGGTGTTTACTTTCTGTGCTCTGACACTTTGGTGTCTTGTAGCCTTGCTGATTTTGGAGGCACAGCCCTGCCTAGGGCTAACCATTTCTTGGAGATTCCAGGGGTGCACTTTTCAAATACAAACCAACCAGTCCAGAGTCCACACCTCCAGCCACCTGCTTTATCAGGCTCTCGCATGCCAGGCCACTGTGTGGAAACACTCATTGCCCCAGGGCCAGGTACCAGACAGCTAGGGACAGCGTCTTCACCTGGGAGCCCAGTGAAATCTTTTAGAGTGGCCAACCCTAAGTGGACTCTCCCCTGACTTTCTCATTGCTTCCTGTGGAAATCACAAAGTTCCTTCTGATTTCTCTGACTCCCATTGGTCCCTGGAAATCCCCATATAACTCCTGTGACATGGCATGCTCCTTCCTCTTGAGAAGAGTAAGTAATAAGCTAAAATTTTCAGTGATGATCATCTCCTGATCTGTTGGCCTTAAGGTACCTCAAATGTTCTATCAGCACACTGCATTCTGGAAAGGGAAACAATGATTTTCTAACAAATAATAGCTCATTCTTGCTTTGAGCCTCACGTCTCCTGTGGGTACAACACGTGGATGGATGAATGGGGCCGTTCATTGGCTCAAGCAGATGAAGAGAATCATAGTTGTCACTGTTTTCAACATGGCCCCCAAATTCTTTGACAGTCTTCCCAAATGAGAAGTGGTGTCTATCTCCCCTCTTCTTAAATCTGGGTTGGTTTGTGACAGCTTTGACCAATAGAGTTAGGCAGAAGTATGTCTACTGATTTTTAGGGATGGTAAGACAATGCCCTGAAACTTCTGTGTGGTTCTTTTGAGATGTTTGTTATGGGAGAAGCCAGATGTCATGTAACAAATCTGGTGAGCTGAAACCAGAAAGATGGAGAGGCCGTGGGTAGGCTAAACCCTTTTCAAACTCCTGATTTCAAAATCATGAACAAATTAACATGGTTCTTACTTTAGGATAGTGAATTTTGGGAGTTACTCATTATCAAGCAAGAGAAACTGAAACACTTGGGTATATTTATTTTGCATTTACCACATTCTCAGGGTTGTATTAAGTACCTTATAAAGTATTGTGCTGGATCCTATTAACAACTGTAAGGTAGGAGCTATGGCCTTCAGTTTACACACGAGACAGCTGAAACTCAGAGAGGTCAGTGGCTAAACCAACGTTACACAGGATGTGGTATGTAATATGCCAAGATTGGGACTCAGAACCAGGCTTATCTGTGCTCCAAAATATTGCATCACTTTTAGGCAACAATACTGAGGATTGTGTTGATTTGAGGGTAAGCCGTTAGGAATGCTACTACAGAAAAGCTACTAATCTGCCAAAGATTATCTGGAAAGTTTCAAATGTTATCTCTGCATGATTCCCTTTGTTGAAAATATTTTTTTTTTTTTTAAGGAAAGGTACAGGCAGGAATGAAGGCAAGTAGGTAGACAGGCAGAGAGAGGAGGAAGAAACACTTTATTTTATTTACTTCATCTTGGTTGTCCCTGCCACCCCAGCTGCCACCCCGGGTCCCCGGGATATGTGGATCTTGTCAGTTGGAGCTGGCGGACTCACCCGCTAGGCCACTAGGGTGCGCCTGCAGGATTTTCTTTCCATGGAACAGTTTGCTGTTTCCAACATGCATCTCGTAGGTGTCATTTCAGTTCTTTAGTTCCAATCTGTAAGATGATTTTAGGTTTCGGTCGACTGAATGTCAGATTAAATAAACTAGCCCTGTATCCTCTCCCAGTGAATCTGTTAGGGTAGATTTCCAGAGGAATACCTTTAGTCATTGCTGGTGCTGCTGTTCCTCCTCTTCCTTCTTTAGTTTAACACATTTTATTTCATTTCTTAGGCCATCTTTTTATTGAGCCACCTTTGATTATAATGCAATATGAGGTTTACGTGTGCGGGCTTACTCTGCCTTGACTCTAATACAAAGCACCGTTGATGAGGGACAATGAACCCATCACCATATTAAGGGTGGAACAGCACCTCACACATAGAGGGTACCCCATAAATATTTGTGAAGGAAAAGACCAGTGAGTGGAAGGAGTTTTTCAGTGTTTTCTAGAGACCGTCTTAAATTGATGATATTATTTGAATATTGAGATTTCCAAACACAGAGCCTTCTTTGGGGGTCTCCTTTTGGAGTAGAGGGAGTATCCCAGACTATTCAAGTCACACTGTGGAGATGACTCCCTTCTTCCCACTCTGCAGGGCTTCTGTCCTGGAAGAGGTGCCTGCTGCCCAGGCCTTAGCCAGCTACCCAGAGGGAGTCCCCACCCCAGGAGAGTGGGGGACGGGCTCAGAATGTGACCCAGCAGTGGGAGCAGGACACATAGGGCAGGGTACACTGAAGCAGAGGCAACAGACGGCAGCTGTGTACCCTTGATGGGGGGTTGGCATTGTATAATGTGTCCTGGGAGGGACAGATGGGTTTAGAGCAGCTTCTGATGTGGGCGCCTGGCAGCTTGGGGACGGTAACCCACTCTCCAGCTCATAGGCATCTCTGTAATAATGGACAATGCAGGCATGGGCTTTGAAGGTAAGGTAGGGCCAACTCCATAGACACCAGTAATAATAATAGCCACCACGCACTCGCATATGTTTGGGCATTTTATGTTGATGCATTTTGATTTATCTGCAAAATGGCGCTTACTAAATCCTCATTTTACAATTAAGGAAACCGAGGTTCAGAGAGGTTAAGTTGCTTAGTTAAGATCACACACAGGTAATAATTAATGGAACTGAATAGCTATCCTTCCTCCCTCCCTCCCTCCTTTTTCCTTCCTT
>RJWH01005078.1:0-86226 GCA_004363575.1 Solenodon paradoxus | reverse complement strand
CCCCCAGCCAGGGCAAGAAGGGGGAGGGGACCCCCAGCCAGGGCAAGAAGGGGGAGGGGACCCCCAACCAGGGCAAGAAGGGGGAGGGGTCCCCTAACCAGGGCAAGAAAGGGGAGGGGACTCCCAGCCAGGGCAAGAAGGGGAGTGAGGGGGCCCCTAACCAGGGCAAGAAAGGGGAGGGGGCCCAGAATCAGGGCAAGAAGGCAGATTTGGGTGCTAATCAGGGTACAAAGGTAGAGGGTGTTGCGAACCAGGGGAAAAAAGCAGAGGGAGTCCCTAATCAAGGCAAAAAGGCAGAGGGAACCTCAAACCAGACCAAAAAAGCAGAAGGGGCCCCCAACCAGGGCAAGAAGGTGGATACATCTACATCTACCAATCAGGGTAAAAGGACTGAGTCAGCACCTGTACAGGGCAAAAATGCAGATGTCATCCAGAGCCAGGAGGCACAGAAGCAAGAGACTCCTGCAAAGAAGAAGTCTGGTTCAAAGAAGAAAGGAGGCGAGTCTGGTAAGTAACTGATTTCTTTTTGAACTTGGGGGAGGATCTCTTAAAATGACTGACAGATTTGCTTTGAGGAAGCCATCTGCATCAGCCAGCTGTTACCACATCAAGACTGTGTAACAAGCATTCCAGAAGTCAGTGTTTATACCTGCAGGCTTTTAATTTTTGCTCACTCCTCCATTGAATAGGCCAAAGGCTGACCCACCTGGGCTCTCAGCTGGTGGCTCTGCTGCACATGCAGTGGGACGGGGTTTGGGTCCTTGTGCAGGTCAAGCATAGATCTGTTGTGTCTGAGTTCACTTGGGCCCAGGTTGAAACTTCAGTGACACAGGCATGTGGCATGGGTGTGGCAAAGCTGTGCAAAGGGACACATTTTGGACAAGCATCCTATTTGCCAGAGTGTCACATGTCAGAGCCTGGGTCAAGAGGCAGGAAGTCCTACCTCCAGTGGGAGGGACTGCAGGGTGACAGGGATGTGTGAGTACAGGGAGCAGTTTTAATTCTGCCCCCCTCCCTGCCCCCCCGCCGTATACACACATACATTATCTGGAACAGTTCAGTCTTGACAAGTCTTATTTAAATGTCTGACTTTTCCGTCAGCCTGTCTGTGTTCTTACATCACAGGTAAGTAGGATAGCTTTATGTTTCTTTATATTTGTTGAGTGAATTACGGCTTTCAAGGAGCATTGGTATCCATATCCCCCTCTCCCCAGTTTCCTGTCTTTCCTACCCCCTACCTACCCCAGATACTTAATGGAACATTTTAATAATCTAATTATATATCTGTATGTGTGTATGTATCTATATCTGCATCTGTAGATCTATGTTTATATTAGATAATATAGAACGTGACTTTCCCAATATCTTCTTGGCTCGTATTACTGTAGAAATTGAACCAGTGAGTTCCTGTTTTCTGCTCATCACTCATTTGTTACAGTCATCGTAAGTTTTGAAAAATGATCAGTTGATTCGGAAAATTAATGGTATTTGTCTTGAAGAGGTATCTTAGGGGGCCTGAAATGTTTGGGTTGCTGCCAGGCATCCCAGTTTGTAGCTAGCTGGGTGTCTCTCTCTTGCCCCTCTGGGAAGCTATATTACCTTTTCTCAGCTTTCCTTTTTTCCCAGTTTTTGGGGGTTATTTGTTCAGGCAGCACCCTGCTGCTCCATGTGAGGTGACCCAAACTGCTGCTGAAGGTCAGGGATCCACCCAGCTGACCCTGCTGGTCAGGGTACCTTCTGAAGCCCTTTGAAGACTCAGACATGTGGCCTCAGCCCTGCTTCATGGGGGTGGGGGGACACACTGTCCTATCTTTAAGATGCTGTCCACCTGACCCAGGAACCATGGCATTTGAGACAAAGATGATGAAACTCAGCCCAGCTTGTTTTCTGGCTCCCACACCGTGTGCAAAACAGTCCTTTTTGTTCCCGTGCCACTCTCACCACTTGTGGTGGTCTTCAGGTGTTCAAAATTCGACATACAACAGAAATCTGAAGATGATATTAGAAAGGAAGACAGGGTGCACCTGGTGGAGTGATGGTTAGGTCTGCCGCCTCTGGCCAAGTGCAGTCTATGCACATTCCGAGGACCTGGGTTTATGTCCCAAGGCTGAGGACCAACCAGGATGGACAACTGAATAAAAAATAGATTTGAGTTGCTTTTTCCTCCTCTTTCTGCCTTTCTGCCTGCTCACCTTCATTCCTGCCTGCACTTTTCCTTTTTTTAAAAAAAAAGAAGGAAAAGAAAAAGGAAGGCAAAACTGTGCTGATTTGCAGGTAATATCTTGTTAGGAGGAAGTGTAACTGACCCGTGTGAACCAACCAGCCGCTCTGTTGAAGTAGTAGAGGGAATTGGAACAGAGAAGAGAAATTCGTGGTCCAGAGCAAGAGGGATAAAATGATAGTTATTCCCAAGTTAATTTAGTGTTTCATTATTTTTCCAGCCAGAATTTCGTGGGGTGTTTCCATTCTAAGTCCCATCTGGAGGGAAAAATAGGTCAGACTATTGAGTCAGTTTTCAGTAGCTTTTGGACAGATAGCTCTGTCTCGTGTGAACGTATCCGCAAACTGTTGTAATTACAAAGAGGGTGTGGACCAGAGGCCGGCCAGGTCAGGAACACATCTGACACCCTCAGTGAAGGACAGAGGAGAGGGAGTCACTTCAGTGAGGAAGAGAAATGTTCAAGTGATGATATTGGGCAACTTAAGATTTGGAAGAGTCTGCTTGCCCCTCTGCAAGTGGAAGGCTTGGACGACTTATGTTTAAAGAGAAGCCAAACCCTAGAAAATGCAAAAGTCAGCTGAAATTGAAGTTGATCGGATGTTGGGAGGCTTTCATTCTGAGGTTACAGTGAGAACGTCACAAAGGCCACACAGGGGACTTGGCCACATGAACAATCGTGGGACCATCAGAAAGGACCGAAATGAAAATAGACACTCAGAGTCATAGGTGAGATTATGACACTCAAAAGTGAATGTCCTTATTTTTTTGAGTGTCTAAAAACCTGGAAACATGAGGAAAATACTTTCTTGCACTTTATTTTCCTGCTTTGTACTGTGTGAGTTCAGCCCTGTTTTCTGTGGTTGGTGGTTAAACCATCCCTGCCGCCCCATGATGACCACCTTGCCTCCAGCTTGTGAAACGGCGAAATCATCTGTCTTCAGAAACACTGGGGGTTTCCCAGGGCAGGGCTTCTCAAGATTTTAGGTGTAGAAGGACCACCTGGGCCTCCTTAGAACAAGATTCTGAACCAGTAATTCTCAGTGGGGCCTGAGAGTCTGTTCCTAACCAGCTACCAGGAGATGCTAATGCTCTGGGTCTCAGGACCACGCTGGCGGGGCCGGATGGACCCTGAGCCACTGCTCTGGTGGCAGGAAGGAGAGGTGGGCTGTCGATCTAATGCTTGGCTTCAAACAGCTTTGCAGCTCTTGTCTGTAAGAACTGAAGCTCAGAGGGAATAAGCAAAGTGTGCACTTTCCCTCAGTTGTTCCCAGGTACAGCTGTGCAGTTCAGGGCTCACTCTGGACCCCCTCGAAGGTCAGGAGGTGTGATTAGGGCTATTGACCATTTTGTGCCATCAAAGCCTTCTCTGCTCCAGGAGTCGGTCTTTTGCAGCTGTGTTCCCACCTGTCCTGCCGCTGTTAAATTCTAGGTTGTCATCAGTGCCACGAGAGCCTCTAGCCATGATGACTGAGGCTAGAGCGTGAGGAGTGAGCCTATGCACAATGTGGACTTTCCCCGTGGCTTCTGAAATGAACTGGTCTCTCACATCCCCGTGGCCACAACTTGTGCATGGAGTTTGATGCTCCAGAATTAGTCTGACAAATTGAGCATCTGAGCCCTGACAGTGTTGCCAAGTGAGCAGGCACAAGGGAGAAGCAGACCACGTGCTTTTCATGCAATTATTCCTGGTGTCTTGTGTTCCTGCCTTTGCTTGGGAGACTGCAGTAGCCCCAGCTGCCCTGCCCTTGCCCTCCTACCTGCCAGCCAGGGCTGAGTTGATCTGGTCTGTTCAGGGCTGACCCCTCCTACACCTTCTTGAAGCTGGCCAGGACTCTGACTGGGCCAGTTGACTCTGAGCATCCATAAACTTGGGGTCTGGAGATGTGAGTCCACCCTAGGGGTTGTGAGACTGCACTGCAGGAATGGGGAAGAGCCTGTGGCATGGGATCTGGATTCTGGTGCAGAGCCCCCAGAAGAGAGCTCTTTCTCTGCATTGAGAAGACCCTGAGTCAGATGGACCCCAAGGCCCTGAGACCAGGTATAGGACTACACTGTCCAGTATGGGACCTGCTGGCGTAGGTGTCATAAGGAAACATTCACATCAGTCAAAAGTGAATAAAGTGAAAGATGCAGTGCCACCTCACGGGCAGGTGACAAGCATCTCCATCAGTACACAGGATTTGGATGGACAGTTCTGCTCTAAACAGAGCCACTGGGAGGGAGGTAGCCTTTGGTCTTCTTGCAGGTGGCCCTGTGAAAATGACTACCTCCTCACAGCCCTGTGTTGGGTCAGACAGTGTCTGCCTATATCCTGAGTGGGGTGCGGGCAGCTTCTCCATTCCTTCCATGTGATGGTGCAATGCACTGATGACAAGACAGCAAAACAAAACGCACCTGGGAGCTGGGTCCACCAGTGATGTGCCTTACCCATCAGCGTGGCCAGGCTTTGCTCATAGGAGACCCAGAGGAGACCTGGCAGGTGTGGACGAGAGACAGGACATGCATCTGCAGGCCTGAGTCGGAACTGTTCCAGGACTTCGAATCTGATTTTCCTACAAGAGCAAATCAGGACCACGTGACAGGTTTTTAACCACTTGTCTGTGACCAGATTTGACAGTGAACACCTGCTTTCCTAATCCTTGCATTTTAAATGTATTATGGTATAAGTATGTACATTTGGCGAACAAAATTCAAACATTGTGGAAGCACGGAAGGTGAAGATGCAAAGTCTCCCTCTCCGCTTCACCCAGTCCCTGCCACTTCTGGGTGGGGGTGCCCAGGGGCGCTCTGTCCACCAGCACTTGCTGGTGAAGACCTGTGGCACACAGCATTGGGACTTGCTTCGTCTGCTTCCCAGTGTGCTGGTGACCTCCATGTCACACTGCCAGCCTGCTGCATTCAGCTGCATTACAGTCCGTAGCACAAATGTGTCATGATTTATTTAACTGGTGATAAGTAGTGTGCAGGCTTTTGCAGCTAGAATTAATGCTGCGGTGTCATACACATGTCATCCTGTGCCATCGTTATCAATTCCTGGATGTGCAATTGCTCCATCAAAGGGTAGGTGCGGTTTAACTTATGAAGGTGGTGCATCCCTGTTTAGGAACGCCACGCGTGCAGCATGCGCTGGAGAGCACGTGCTTATGCAGCCGAGGGCACAGATTCTTTTCGCAGTGTTGGGAGCAGAGGCAATTTGTGGAATCGTGGAGAGGTGGAAATGTCCCAGAACTAAGCTTCAGGTGTGTGTGGCGCTGGGGGGCCTGTGGGGCGCCCTTGGCACCCCGTTAATCAGGAAAGCCTTGTTTCTTGCACGGGAAGTGGGCACCTTGCAGTCTGGGTTTTAAAAGTGTGTTGTCCTCCTGTCTGGTCTCGGCCTGTGTTGGCCGCTGGCCTCCTGGCCTCGGCCCACTGAGTGTGTGCACAGGTCTTCAGAGAGCTGGCCCAGTTCCATGCGAGTGGATGAAGTGCTGGGCCCAGGCTCAGCAGAGGCTAGGTAAGGGCAGTTCAGGACATGCATTTTGGAGCCTCCGGCCCTGGGCACATGCTCTGCCATGCTGTGCTGCATCAAAGCCTAGTTTGTGCAGTGTGAGTGAGGCTGGCACCAGGTGGCAGGTGATTCCTTCAAACATGGCCAACACGTCTCAGCCTGTGTGGGAGGAGAGGGTGGGCCCTCAGCGCCAAGCTTCTCTCGAGCCACAGGCTGGCTTCATGGCAGCCCTGAGAGCCCAGCTAACCTACAGTGGCTGACACACAAGTCCATGGGGAGGAAAAGGCCAGCTTTGGGGGTAAGATTATGGGTTAATTTTAATATCTTTCTTTCCCCCCTTGCATTTTCTGGTTCTTCTATCCCATGTATTATTTTTTAAATGGAAAAGAAGCAAGAACTCCATTATTTGTGTTTGAGTTGGATAAACAGGCCCTCATTGTACCAAGCGAAACTCCTATCATTTGGGCCATTGTGAGGCAGCCTAGTCTGGCCTTAGTTCCCTTGAGTAGCAAAAAGGAGTCCTCGTTCCTTCAGGAGACCAAGTCAAGGACAGAGAGTGGCCACTTCTTCTCAGGCCTTTCCCTGCCCCCAGGCACCCGGTAAATGGCCCTGAACCCAGGCAGGTGGACCTGACAGCCAGCCTGTTGTTCAAGACCCAGCTGAGCCCCTCGTGCCTGCTGGAGCAGGGGGGCATGATGAAGAGGTGCTACCCCCGTCTGAAATCCAGATGGCATTTAACTTACCCAGACAGTGGGCCCCAGAGGTGGAGGCCAGGGGAAGAGTTTTCAGACCTCCCAGGAAAACAGTATTCAGGGTGTCAGCTTAGCAGGGCCCTTATCTCAAACTCGGTGACTTGGTAATAACACCCCTTCCTCCTGTGTCCTACCACTGCCCACTGGTCCTCTGTGCATGGCGGTCTTCCGTGCCCGAGGCCTGCTGGCCAGTTGCCACAGCAACACCATTGTGCTGGATTAAGTGTGTGGTTTAAAGCTCCTTTCCCCACATTTATTCCTTGACCCTTCTAAAAGGGGTGTGTTTGTGTGTGTGTATAAATGTATGTTTGCGTGTATGTATACATGTACATATTTTATCAAAGCAGAAACCACTTCTCTGTTTGAGCCACACAGCCAGCAAAAGTCATAGCAGGACAAGGGCCTGAGCCAGGCGTGCCTCCTCCCAGACTGGTCCCCTCAGCAGCTCTCTTCCCCCAGCAGCTGAGGCACAGATAGGTGTGTGGAGGTTGTTTGATGCGCTTTCTTTTGAACTTTACTCCATTTCTCTGTGTCTGAAGCGCTGACAAAAATGCTCATGGGCTTTTGAATACTCATTCACTTTGTGTGTGTGTGTGCTTCAAACCAAACTTTTTTTCTTTTTTAAAAGAACAAAAGCATTCCTTAGGGAAGCAAGCCAAGTATCAGTGTGGCGCTGCCACGTCTTAGAGAAGCTGCCAGATGACACTCTTCCAGGGCTCTCTATTCAGTCACCTTGAACCATGGCTCCTGGCGCGCGGGTCAGGAGCCCACGGTGAAACAGCGCTGTCTCTGCAGGTGCCAGGTAAAGTTTTGACTCGCCGAGGACAAGTTCTGAGACCAGCCTGCGTGTCTGTGGAAGCCTAGAGGGTCCTGCCCAGAGGGCAAAACCTGATTCAAAGACCCCAAGTAGGGTAGCCCTGGACAGTAACTTTGTTCCGGGGCCCTTCAAAGGCCAGGTGTTAGCACCCGTGGTGTTCAGGTCAGTGCATCCGCTCCTCTGTGGCCTGCCTGTTGGACCACGGGGTGGGCACGACAGGGCTTGGAGCTGTTGGCTCTGACCACTGCTGGAGCTGCGTCTCACCAAGGGCCTTGGCCGCTTCTGCAGGCTTGGGAGCACCTTTTACCACTGTCCACAAGCATGCAGCTCGCTGGGAGGCCAGTAGTGATGTTGTCTCGGGTTCCTTGCTTCTAGGGATGGGTGCCCCTGCCAGCTTCTCTGCTTAAGGGTGTCATCCTCTGAATTTGGGGTGATAGTCTTCAGTCTGTGAATCAAACACTTGTATAATGTGCAGCCTGAAGGAGGTGCAGGGGTGCCCTTCTTGGACCCTGGGACCTTCACTCTGAGTCTGGCTCAGATGATTAGGGATGCCAGGAGCTGAAAGGCTCCCAGAGATTGGGGCCTGGCTTTCTGCTGGGGGAACCCTGCAGGGTCTGGGAGCAGCGATTCTGCCTGCCATCTCTGAGGCCTTCAGAACTGGTCCGACATTCCCTGAGAAAACATTTGTCATTGGTGTTCTCCTGCAGTGCTAAGACCACATGCCCGAGGCAAGTTCCATTGTCAACCTCTGTGTGGACTCCCGGGCCTATGTCCTCCAAGCTCAGTTTCCTAAATTCTTCTGTGTCTGGACCCTGGGCTCTTGCTCTGTCAGCCTCCAGCCTTGACTCCCAACTGGTGTTTGAAAGAATCCTTCCCAAATGCAAACCTGCCCCCATCTAGCGTTGCCTGTGAGATCACTCCACTCCCATAGCCTACTCCAAATGCCCCCTGTGCTCTGTCCATCCAGGCCTCAGTGCTCTCCCCTTTCTGAAGCCCCTCCCTAGCCCTTATCTCCTCCTTAACCAGTCCTGCTTTCAAGCCTTTCCTGGCTTTGCCATCGTGGCTGCTGCCTCCTGGGTCTGCATGATGCTCCGTCTCTTCGCTGACACTTCCACCTCATAACTTCCAGCCCCAGTATTTTGCAGATGGCTGGGTACACAGTAGGTGCCTCCTTGTGTCTATAGTTCACCTGAATCTGTTGGATCCCCAGGGTCAGGTGACAATGTCCTGTTGCCAGCTGTAGGTTCACAGGCTATTCCTGGAGCCTTTCGAACACCATTCTGTTGGTTGAGTCCACCAGGTCCACTGCCCGGGCCTTGAAGGGGACTGCCGGAACAGCACGGGCTGTGGAGCCAGGCAGTGAGACCTGGTCACTGGGAACCCTGGTTGCTACACAGATGGAGAGAAATGCTCCCTGAAGGACTCCCCAGCTGATGGGACAGAACTCCTAAATGCCCTTTTACACAAGCCAGGTTTACTTTTAGATCCTTTAGCTTCCCAGTTTGGTCATAAAAGGGAACATCTGTAGCTTTGAAATTTGTTGGGCATGTGGTCTGAGCCTGCCTGCTTCTGGCTGAGACCCAGAGCTTCTCACTGAGGAGTGCTGCCCCTTTGTCATAGTGGGTGAAGACCCCACCAGGACCACGGTTCGAGGTAGAGTGTCCCTGGCCTGTGATGCTTTGTGGTGCTTTGAAGGGATGACTCTTTAGTACCTCCTTTATGATTTCCACTCTGGGGACAGGAAAAAGTAGCATCTGCCAGGTGCTGTGTTGGGAAAGGGCAGGGACTGGTGCTCTCCGTAATGAGTCTGCAGTGCCTTGCCCTGTCCAGGTGTTGTTCCGGGGTGAAGAGATTTAATCTCTGCAGCCAGCCTGCGAGGGAGGCGCCATGAGGAAACAGAGGCAGAAGGACTTGAAGCCCTTGCCCAGTGACACAAGCAGGAAGGAGCTGAGCTGAGCTGATATTTGAGCCTAGGCCACCTGACTCCAGAAACCTTGTTCTGACCAGTTGCCCATTGCCCAAGGACAGAGGTCGCCCACAGGCTAGACCTGCCTACGGATGTGTTCAGGTTCACAGTGGTTCAGCTATTTTTATTCTGTTAGCCATCAGCACTAAAGGTCAGAGGTGAGATGTAACAGTGACAAGGTACTGCTCTGAGGGTCCTGGCCCAACCCTAAGGGAGCTATCTCATGGAGCTGAAGGAATGTGCCCAAGGCTACCCTGCTCAGGAGAGGTGTCCCTGCAACGCCTGAGCCTTGGGGTGTTTGCTGTGTTCCCTGCCAGGCCATCTGGAATATTCTACAGCAGTGAGCTGCTGCCTGTCCCTCCACTCCATGGCCCTGCATTGTTCTTACCCAAATCCACCGCCACGTGGTTTCTACGAAGTTGGTGCTTGCCCTGATTGGATGCTGAGTCTTTGACAATCTTCGAGTGCCTTAGTTAAGCTTTCCTGGTCCTGAGGAGACATGCCGGCACATGTGGGGCCATTATCTGTTAGCACATTAACCCTGTTAGCACATTATCTGTGGGGTAAGTGTGCCTGCGTCCTGGTCTGAGAGGATCACGAAACCCAGAAGTAAATGCGCCTCGACCAGAACACAGAAGTTCTGCTTCCTTCTCTCAAGTGCTTTTCTCTCAGTTTTATTTCCTCTCTTTGGGGAAAATAGAGAGAGAGCACAGTTGTTACCTAAAAGACTTAATGAAAAACTGTAAAATCTCTAAAAATAACTTAAAAGATAGTGTTTGAGCATGGTGGAAAATAACTTAAAAGATAGTGTTTGAGCATGGTGGAAAATAACTTAAAAGATAGTGTTTGAGCATGGTGAAAGGGGAAGGCGTGGAGGTTTGGGGGTGGTAATGGGGGTGGTGGGCAGAGTGAAATTCTGCTCTAAGTAACTTTGGATTGTTTCACTCATTACAAGTTTACTTTGTTCACTGAGATGTAACTGGTAAAATTTAGTGTAGTTACATCAGAACATTTATTTAATGAACATTAACTAGAATAGCACTCACAGAATACTCTCAGAAATGGTTTATGGACCCTTCTCCCCTGGCCCGTCATTCCACACACCTGGGAGCATACACAGCTGGGAGCACCTGGCTAGGGAGCACGGGGCTGGGGTGACGGCTTTTCACAGGGAACCTGGCTTCCAGATGCCTCTCCTAGGGCCAGGGTCTTCCTGTAGGGCCTGCCAAATGAGGCCTCTGCAGCAATGAGGCACCCAAGCTGTCAGATTTCAGGGTCCCCTGAGTGAAAAGGAAAAGGCCAGCTTGTTCAGTACAATCCTGTGTGAGCCATGTATGTAACTGAAATGTTCCCGGTTGCCACATTTATAAAGGTAAGTAAACACTGAAATTGACTCTAATGCTGTATTTTATTTAACCCAGTTTATCCTCAAATAATCTCATTTCAACATGCAATCAATATAAACATCCCTGCAGATCTTTTATATAGTTTTTTTTTACATTGCATCTCAAAAACTGGTGTGTGCTTCACTTGATCCCACACCTCAGTCACACCTGCCATGTGTCTGTGCTGGGAGCCACACGTGACTGTACATGCCACTGCAAGTCGGGAATCAGGAGCGCATGGGATCTGCAGCACTCAGCTTCAGGGACACGCCCGCCTGCCAGCCCACTGAGCCCCAGCAGAGGGCCGTCAGTCCTGGAGCGCACTAGCGATGATGTCTGCCTGCCCCCAATGGTGGCAGGAAGTCCAAAATGCTGGTGGCAGGGTTTTCTCTTGAAGGTAGTGCCACAGTGGTTTTTACATTATTTGATTCTGGTGCCTGAGTTTACTATTAAAATAATTTGTATTATGTGGCATACCCTGGTACAGCAGCACGTTGGCCACCTTCCTGACACAGTTCACAGACATCCTAGGGACCCAGGCTTGTGTCCTGGGGGTTGGGGGCAGGACACAACCAAGATAAACAATGGAATAAAGTGCATCTTCCTCCTCTCTCTCCCTGCCTGCCTGCCTCTGCTCACTTTCATTGCTGCCTGCACCTTTCCTTAAAAAGATTATCATATACATATATCACTGAGAAGAAAGCAGGTTGAAAGAGACACATACTCCATCCCTCCCAGCACCCATTTTTGTGACCAGCTTGTGTTGTTAGGCCTTTGTTGACGTAGAGATTTCACACTCCACCACTCCCAGGTAGGAAGTTTTGAAATGAGGGTGTCCAGAGCAGTGGCTCACCCACATCCCTCGTTCACTTGTTAAGGTATCATGCCATATACTTCATTGTTGATGAAAATATTGTGACTAGTGTAAAAATACTGTGACAGGTCAAAGACTATAGGGTTGCTTTGGAAACCATTCCCTTTCCTTGTCGCCAGCGAGGGGGCTAAGCTGATGGGACCTCGCAGGCTAGCCTGCCGCCTTGCTGGCTCATTTGGGGCCGTAATTCAGCTTTGGGCAGCTTTGGGCCTCGGCAGAAGATATTTCGGGCAGGGCTTCTGCCAAACACTCTTGACTTCGGGACTGAGATGAAAGTGAAACATGCTGGGGACAGGCATGGGGAGTTTCTCAGAAGTCACACTGGTTGGTAAATGGCCATGTGCTCCAGGTCATCAACAGGTGGGCAGGCCTGTTCCAGAAGAGCCCAGCCTGGCCTGCCTTCTCATAAAACCTTAGAAGCTTCATCAGTGAGAGCAGGAAATTGAGCATGGGGACTGGATGTGGGAGTAGCCTCCTTTACTTGGGACACAAAAGCAGCCTTGGGGACACATTTGGGTGTGGCTGTGGGCTCTATGTTGGGGAACGAAGACTCAGGATGGCAGGCCCTGTCACAGGCAGCTGGAGAGCCATGCCATCCTCACAGGGCCAGAACTGAACCAGGCTGGAAAAGAAAGGAAAATACACCTGGGGCTCCAACAGCCAGGGCTCACTGGTCCTGCTACTTTGGGGTGCTGGAGTGTAAGTCTCAACTCCTTCCTCTGCTCAGGACCCCCGGACTCCAACAGCCCTTTCTACCTCCCCTACAAGACGCTGGTTTCCACGGTCGGAAGCATGGTGTTCAGTGAGGGCGAGGCGCAGCGGCTCATCGAGATCCTCTCCGAGAAGGCTGGCGGTGTGCAGGACACCTGGCACAAGGTGGGCCCTTCTTCCCACTGCCAGTGCTGCCTGGGGTGGCAGCCTCACCACACCATGCGCTCATCTTCCAGGCGGAGGCCCCACCCACAGCCTGCTGTGGTCAGCCCCTGGAGCCCAAAGGCCACGAGGGGCAGGGCTCTGTTTTTGGGGGTAGGCAGGTGGAAGGACTTAGGAGTTGGGGCCTAACAGGTTTGTGTCAGGGCTCAGGCAGAAGGTGCTGGCACACTGATGGCCCAGAAAGCACCTTTCTGCGTTTCCCTCCTGCTGTAGCACCAGTTCAGAGCTGGCCCCTACTCTGATGCTTTGGGTGGAGATGCTCCTGGCATGGCACAGCTCATATCTGAATTAGAGCTGGAATTGTGGGTAGTTTTGTGGTGCCATGGTGGTTAGAGATGTTGGGGGGGTGTTTTGAGTCAGGTGACCTTGTCCTTAGGCAGTGGGCTGTGCCCCTCCTGACCCCACTGAGAGGTGATGTGTGTCTTGCCTTCACGGTGAGCTCCTCCCCAGGGGTCTTTTAGATGTGAGTGGCCAAGGGGCCAGGATGACCACTCCTCCAAGAAGAGAGGCCCCACCTCTGCACAGGTCACTGTCCCAGAACACACACGCCCCCCTCCCCAGCGAACACGCTTCAGTGCTGGAGACGGTGGGCACTGAGCCAGCTACCCTCCAAACGGCAAGAAGTGGCCTTGGGTGCCATCAATCCAACTTAGTGGGAAATGTTCCTAAAAACCACCTCAGGGTCCCCAAGTGTTTGACCAAATAGCCCCACGGCAGGTGGTGGCTGGGGCAGAGGCACCCTTCTCCCAGAAATATCTGGAGTCAGAAAGGTTCTCATCAGGCTCTCGGGTGGCTGCTCCATCTCCAGTCAGGGTCTGAATGCTGGGGGTGAGGGAGGGGCAGTGTCTTTCATTGCCCTCTGTCATGTGGCTCTGTTGGGATTTCAGGCCACTCAGAAGGGTGACCCTGTGGCAATTCTGAAACGCCAGCTGGAAGAAAAGGAGAAGTTGTTGGCCACAGAGCAGGAAGACGCCGCTGCTGCCAAGAGCAAACTGAGAGAGCTCAACAAGGTACAGCAGTGTGTTCATCCCCAGGCCCCGGGCCTCCAAACTGACCCTGAACGTGGGGCTGTTGTTGGTCCTTGCTGGGCCTGCCCACATGTGGCCTCTCAAACCAGTGAGGCCAGTCTGCCCTCTGATTGCTGCAGGCCTACACCTGTTCCGCCTCTTGGAGACCTAAGGAGTGTCCTATAGTCCCTCTTGCAACTATAGGATGTGTGGACATTGAGTGGTGTCTTGTGATGGATGTGGACAGTCCCAGAATGATGGACTCCCTCCCTTTTTAGGGCGCAGACCCTAGAAGGAGGATGGACACAAGTGACCCATGCTGTTTGCTTGAGATTGGAGCATAAGCTCATGAGGGGCCGGCGGCGCTTTTCTCCCTTATCCAGTGTCCATGGAACTGTCCTGCAGGGAGAGGCCTCACTCCATAGTGTCAGCTAATGGCCTGGCACCTGATAGTCATTCTCAGTTAGTAGTGTCATTCAGGATAAGGCAGCATACTGCACCAGGGTTGCCTTGCTCCATCCAGACTGTTTCCCTGTGCCTCTTACCTCCTGGGGAGTTGGTCTCGTCACTGTGAGAGCTTGCCTGCCTAGCAGATTTTGCTCGCTGCTCCCTGCTTGCTCTATTGGGGCAGTGACTGCAGAGAGGCAGCTGGAACCTTGAATGAGTCCAGGCCATGGCCCTTCCCCTAGGCTCATCCATCTGCTTGTTTGAGCAGAATCAGAAACAAGGCAGCCTGAATGGCCTCTGTTGGAAAGGACCAAAGTTCTTTTGCAGGAGCAGGTGAGCCTTTGCATGTTTATTGCCAGAGCTCTGCCCTGGAAAAGAAAGAAAGCAGGTTGTGGCCTTTCTGGGAACAGGTGTCAACTGGTCTTTGTCATTTGTCTCTAAACTGCACATGCCTTCACTCGGCCCACATGGGTTTTTGGTTAAATGTAGTGGCTGGAGCCCTGGCACTGTTCCCAAGTGCTGACGACTGTTTTCTCTGCCTCAGCTTCTGGGGTCCCAGAGGCCACGTGAGTTTACTCCTGACATGGGCCAGCATCACCACCAGAGCCCGCTGACTGGCACACAACAGCGGAGTGCTACTGGGGGAGCCATTCTTTCGTCTCTCATCCTGAACAAACTGAGAAATCCCTGTGAACATTTGGTGTTCACAGTCGGTTCAGAGTCGGTGTCACTGACAGTGACAGACACCCATCTCTTCCCTGTTTGGGGGATCTCCAGCTACTGTGGGCGAGGGCAGGGGTACACCTGCAGCAAGAACCCTTAGACACTGCCCGCTCTGCCTCAGAGGTGACCACGTGACAAGATTTTCAGAACTGCAGCTGGCCCCCAGACACACCCGCAGGTACCCGTGTGTTTCAGCTGGTGGCATGCCGAGCCAGGTCTGAGACAGACTTGGGTGGCTGTTACCCACCTCGCCCTTCACCTGGCACACCCCTCCTCTTGGGCTCATCGGGGCCTTGTGCTCATGTGATCCTGAGGGTGCTGAGCTCTGCCAACGCCTGCACCATCTACTCTGTGTCTACACCCTGAGCACCCCTCTCTGCCCACTGTGAGGCTTGTCCTGTTCCTCCGGGCCTCCCTGTTGACAGGGCCCCTGGATCTTAGGAAGATGAATGGAAGAAGATTTTTCTAGAAGGGGGTCCCTTCTGCCCTTCACTGCATGGCTGGTTCCTTGTCCTTGAAGACTCAATTCCATCTTTCTCTCTTGGGTAGCCTTTTGGATCTTCCTTTTTCCTGCCCAGCACAGAAGTTCTCACATCTGCTCCATATACTCTGGCCACCTTGCTTGCCTTGGCCTTTCAGGCTATGGGCGAGCAAGTGGCCCTGAGGCCAGCTCTGAGCTGAGGCATTTGCCGTCTCTGTGCCCTGTGCTCCTGAAATCCATGGATTTGGGGTTCCTGCAACTGGTGAGAATGGGCCGACATGACTTACTCTTGCTCCCCTTGGGAAAGTTAGAGAAACAATTAATGAGAATGTGGACATTCCTCCAACTTTATCCCCACTGAAGCTGGTGAGAGTGATGGGCTCCAAATTTCATGTTCTTGTTCCCACCGTGTTTACTTTGTCCACGAAGAGGGTTTTGGTAAATTTATTTATTGGTGTTGGCAGCAGCGTCCTGATCCAGATGCACAGATTGTGGGTTCACTGCCGGATCCAGTTTCCTGTTGCGGGAATGAATGGCTCTGAGGGTCCTCAGCCCCTGCATGTGGGTTTGAGGAATCCAGACAGGGCCTGGTGACATAGTCAGGAAGCTGGAGTCCTTCTAGAAAATGTTCTTTCTACCTGTCTTACTGGGCTCTGGAGGGCCTGTCATTCGACTTTTCTTGAGGTGACATTCTGGACCAGACTCCCCAGCTCTGGGAGATCAGTTCTGACTCTGCTCAGGCGGTCCTGCAGAGGTCGTGTGCGGGAGGCGTCCTGATGGTGGGCATTTTTGGTGGAAGCTGCCTCCTATCTGGCTGTGATACGCTGCAAGGTGGGGTACAAGGTGCTCCCTGTGCTCAGGAGCGCCCACCATGCAGGGGCCTACTCAGCCTGGTGACGGGGCGTCACTTCTAAGGTGGTGGTGCTGGTCAGACCCAACTGCCTCTCCCAGCCCAAGAACGCTGAGCCCCCACTACCGGTGGTGCTTTTTCAGAAAATAAACCTGACCTATGTGACTGAAATGATGGTTTGACAAGCGGGAGGCACCCTGGGATAGTGAACTCTTAGAAGAAAAAGAAGCCATAGAGGGCTAAACAAACAGAAAAGTTGCCCTTCTTCTGACCTTTAAACGCTCCCAGAGGCAAAATGAAGGGGAATCCCATTGAATCCCCATGGCCTGTGACCTTAGCCCCTGAACCCAGGTGTGCGCCCAGAAATGCAAGATGGTGGCCCGGGTGTGGCCGTGAGCAGCTAGGGCCTCTCTGAGCCTCAGTTTCTTCTGTCTGAGGCCAAACTATAGACTTTGAGGGGCTGCTATCTGGGAAACCCAGCAAAGAGAGGGACTTCCTGCCTTGCTGGTGTCTGGAGCTTCCGGCCAGCCCTTCCCACCCTGTGTATTACCCCTGCCTGAGACTGAGTCCCCAGACCCACAGCCTGTGTTCTTTGAGGGTGCCCAGCATTGACCAGAGCTACATCCTCTGACCTGGGGTAGAGGACAGCAACTTTCCTGGAGACCCAGAACCTCCAGGAGTGGAGTCCACCCCGCACTCCCACCCCCCCACCCCCCACCCCCCACAGCACAGTAGGCCGCTGTCCTTGTCCACAGCTGACAAAGGTACTCAGGTAGAAGAGGGTGTCCCACGGCCTGGCTGTTGGAGGCCAAGCCAAGCTGGGTGTTGTAATCACAGCTGATGAAGCCAGTCCCTGGAGAGCAGAGGACAGCGGGCGTGTTTACGCAGGCCTGACAGCCCTCCAGTGTTCAGATCTGCAGGGCCCTCAGGGATCCCAGACTCCTGCCTGTTCTCACTGTGGCTGGCACAGCCGTCAGTTCTCCTCACCCTGGGCGATACTTTGGGTTGGGAACCTTTCTGTACCCTCTGCTCAGCTCCTGACTGACAAGTCATCTGCTTTTCTGCCAGGAACTGGCATCGGAAAAGGCCAAGGCTGCTGCCGGGGAGGCTAAGGTGAAAAAGCAGCTGGCTGCCCGGGAGCAGGAGATCACGGCCGTGCAGGCCCGCATGCAGGCCAGCTACCGGGGGCACGTGAAGGAGGTGCAGCAGCTGCAGAGCAAGGTCGGCTGCGCTGCCAGGCATGGGGTACAGGGGTGGGCCAGAACTGGGGGGTCCTGGAAGGGAAGGGGTGCTTCACCTGGCCTCTCAGCATCAAACATCCTCTTATGTTTGATAGTCAGGAAGGTGTAAGTTATGTAAAGAGCACTTTTTAAAACACCCTGGTCCCACTGACCAGCCTCTGTCTATCTTTAGGTGCCTCCGGGCTGGGTTTGAGACCCTGCCTCCTCCACATGAAGTTGAGAGGCTGGCCTGTGTACTCAGAGCTGCACCCCATTCACTGCAGCCTCCTCCCGCTACTGTCGGGGCTGGGGGCAGGGCAGCGGGCAGAAACTGAGGCTTCCTTGGGTAATTATAGGTTGTGGCCTATGGCCTATGCTTTGTCTCAAGACAGTGTGTCTGGGGCATAAACCATGAGGCAGAGGAGAGAGAGGACCTGGATGCTGGGGTTCACTCTTGGCCTATCCCTGATGCTGGAGCTATGTGCTCAGGCGTTGTTTCAAGGGGTGCTCCCCACCTTGTATGGGGAGGGGTCTGTCACAGGCTGTGTCCTTGTGGACCTCACTGAGAGGCACTCTGACGCTGCTTTGTTGACTTTCAGATCCAGGCCCTTCAGGAGCAGCTGGACAATGTCCCTAACACGCAGCTGGCCCGCCTGCAGCAGGAGAACTCCATCCTGCGGGACGCCTTGAACCAGGCCACCAGCCAGGTGGAGAGCAAGTAAGCTTCGCCCTCCAGTGTGACATTGATGCCCCCGGCGATTCTCTGCCTCTTACAGGCTGTGGCGCATAGTTTCCTGATGACCTGGGGCTGCCCAGGCCTTACCTGCGTGCATTCCACACCCTCCTGATTCAGTTCTGTCCTAATAAGGGCTGGTGAAGGCCACAGGGAGAGCCCAGTGTCCTGTGGTCAGGATCCCCAGGTCCTAGCTGGTGCTGGTGCTTCCTCTCCTGAAAAGAGCAGATGCTTTCTTCATGCCTCTCTTCACAAACACCCCCTGGGAGGCTTTAAAAACCCCTACTTGTAGCCCAGAGTATCAGGACCAAGCATATTGGCCACAGTCAGTCAGGGTTCCACATACTGGAACTTGCGTGGCCTGAGACCTCAGCTGTCCCCTGGGGACAGGTCTCCTGTGCTGGAGGGATGGCCGCTTCTGGTACACCGGTAATAGTGCCATATCCTGGCCCCCCGGCTTGGCCCGCTGAATGCAGTTCTGACTGGACTAGAAAGCCCCCCATGGGAGGTGACCCTGGAGAAGTTCATCTTGGCTTTCTTTCCTTCCCTGATTTGAATAGCATCTCAACAGGCTGACCTGGAAAAAGCTGCCCCCCTTGCAATTCCTTTCTTCTTCGTTTTCTTTTTTAAAGAAAGATACAGGTAGGAAGGCATGCAGACAGGCATGAAGAGAGAGAGAGAGAGAGGAAGAAGAAATATTTTTATTTTTGTTTAGTTCTTGGTTGTTCCCTCCAGCCCCGGGTTGTGAACCTGGGTCCTTGGGATGTACATGGACTGTGCTTTTGGCCAGAGGCAGCTGACCAAACTGCTACTCCACCAGAGTACACCTACGTTTTCTTTTGACTCACATTCTTTGCTTTCTCTTCGTCTGAAGGGTTCATTGTTATCCTTAGTGGATCCCTTCTTGCCAAGAGTGGAGAGCACTGCCTGCCTTGTCCTTTAGCTGGAAGGCAGGTGGGAGCCCACCAGCCCAGGCCCCAGACAAGGCCGTGTGCCCACGTGTCTGTTTTTGCTGCCGCTTCCCCTCCTCCCAGCTGCTCTGGAGACCCCTTGGGGTGCACACATCTTCCTCTCTGTCCTCGCCTGTCAGTGGGTTGGAGGTCTGCTTCTTGGCAGCCACAGCAGGGGTGCACACAGGCGTGGGGGACATTGGCTTTCCAGGGAGGCTTTGGCACACAGTTTGCTCTCTGCTGTCTCTGATCCATCCACCTGGCTGGCAAAACGACATCTTCAACACAATACACAGCAAACGCCTAAAGGCAAGAGGGGCTCTGGTGATGGCTCCACTTGGATAACTGCTCACAAGAATGCTGAGACTCCGGTCTGTCACCAGGGCAGCTGAGGGCCCTCTTCTGTCTGTCAGTGGCAGCTGGTGACTGTCTTACAGGCAGAACGCAGAGCTGGCCAAGCTCCGCCAGGAGCTCAGCAAGGTCAACAAGGAGCTGGTGGAGAAGTCAGAAGCCACACGGCAGGAAGAGCAGCAGCGGAAGGCTCTGGAAGCCAAGGCATCTGCCTTCGAGAAGCAGGTCCTACAGCTGCAGGTGAGTTGGTGAGGTGGCCACCTCAGAGACCCATTCACGCTACCCCCCCACGCCTGGCTACATAGTAGGGGTCGGTCAAGGCTAATTGATAGCTGGAGGCTATCACTCAGCAATCCCATTGTAACCCTCTGAGGCAGGTGAGGTTGGTATCCATCATTTTCACTCATGAGGAAATTTGGGTACAGAGAAGTTTAAGTTCCCCAAGTTCACATAGAGGTGGATTTGAGCCCTAGCCTGGCTCTGGAGCTCTGTCCTTCTGTCTTGTCGCCACCTGTGGCGCCACAACTGCCCCATTGCCTGCCAGGTGAGGATGCTTCAGGCTTCAAGGTGGTGGGCTTTCTTCCTTCTCAGTCGTGGGATGTGGCCTGAAAGCTCTTTATTTTCCCAACGGGGTGCTTGTTCTTCAGAGATTGTCCCCATGTCCCCAGAGTACACTTGGCAATAGCCATGTGCCCTCAACTTTGGGTTCAGCCATGGGCCCTTGCTACCCACTGGTCTGACAACCTCTGCATCCCTTGGCTGGCCTGATTGGACATGGGGACAGTTACTGCCTATGTGCCTTGTTGTCCTGCTTTGCATTGAACTTTTCTGACTTACAAGGAAATTCTGGCCACCTGAAGGTCCTGGGACCCTTGTCCTGCTCAGTTCTTGAATCTAGACTGTAACACATGGGGGCAGTCTTATGGAAGGGACTAGAATGAAAAACACAAAATTGTAAGACTGGTGTTTAAGGGTACTTAGTGACTAAAAGAGAACAAGACAAATTAACAGTTTGGATTATTGTGGGGAATTGAGAAGTTGGAATTTACTGTTTTTAATGAAATTAGAACCATCGGGTGGGCCAAAATGACATTTTAAAGGTTCTGGCTAGGTCTGGTGCTTCCGGGGCTGGAACCTTCACCCTGGTGCCCAGGTGTGTCTTTCTAAGGACCTGGCCTGGTGCCCTGGCCCAAACCTGGCTCTCTGCAGTCAGCCCTAGACTCTGGGCATCTTCTACCTTCTCAGGCCTTGAGCTCCTGGTCCTTGCTAGGGCCGCACAGAGTACATTCCTTCCCCATGGCTGACCATGGGTAGTCAAGGGGGTCAGCGCCTGTTTGTCAGACGTCATGGTGTCGACAGTGAAGCCCTTGGTATATGCCGCTGGATTTCAGAACCTCAGTTTCCCCTTCTGTAACATGGGCACGAGAGTGTCGCCCCTTGGGGTTGTCAGGCATTAGCCACAGTAACACAGACACAACACCTTGTGCCTCACTGCGCCCGGAAAAGATCTGAATAAACGGGAGCTGCACCAGGGCCTACTTGGTAATCCCACCTCAGACTCTGGAGATGTAGGAAGCAGCTCTGTGTCATCCTGATGTCAGAATGGGACTTTTTCCTTTTAGTGAGTGTCCTTCCTCTACCTGAAGAGCCCCTTCACTTTGAGTTCTTCAGGGTCAGGGTGGACTTGGCCTCCTGCTTTTTCCACAGGATGAACTGACTTTGTATGACAGTTATCTAAAGGTTTCATAGAAGAGTGTGGAGAGTTCTCTGTCCTTGACCCTGAGCGTGGGCACCTACAGCCTCTCCCCTTGCCCGGTCTGCAGGCATCTCATAAGGAGAGTGAAGACGCCCTGCAGAAGCGCCTGGAGGAGCTGGGCCGGGAACTATGCCGTGCACAAACCAGCCACGCCAGCCTCCGAGCAGACGCCGAGAAGGCCCAGGAGCAGCAGCAGCAGATGGCGGGTGAGGGCAGCATCTCGTTGCAGTCACTGGGCGCCAGGCTCTGGGCTAGAGGGGCCTGTACAGGTGTGGGTTCCCAGAAAGTGGCCCAGCCCTGTCAACAAGTAGGGGGCAGCCTGGGGTGGCTGAGCACCCCTCAGAAAGTGGCTGAGGCAGGGATGGCACCTGTCGGAGATGACTGGAGATGCCCCAGGGCCAGCCCGACTGCTTGCGGGAGGGCTTAGGAGCCAGCGGCCTCAGAAGATGCCGCCATCTCAGTCCCTCCTTTCTGGGGCCCGACCTGGAGCCACACCCTGAGTGGCCAGGGCCCTCCTGAGGCTGTTGGTGGCCTCGTGGTTGACGACTTATGGGCCTTTCTGGCTCTCCTGGCTCAGTTAGCCCAAGAGCTCTACTTTGGAAGATGGGCCTCCTGTCACCCTGAGCCACCTTCACTATCAGGGCAGGGTGGCAAATCAGAGGCACTAAGGAAGGGTAGACATGCTTATCAGCCAGGGTGTGACTTTCCCCAGCAGCTTTTAAAGCCTCCTGGTCAGGAATAGGATTTCAGGACCCCTGGCACAGGGTCAGAGTTGGTGGGGAGGGAGCGCTCAGGGGCCAGCGTGCTGAGGGGCGGCAGTGGGATGCCCCTCAGCATGCTCCGTCCCTGACCCATCTTCCCCTCTGCCCCCAGAACTTCACGGCAAGCTGCAGTCTTCAGAGGCCAAGATGAAGAGCAAATGTGAGGAGCTGAGTGGCGTCCAGGCGCAGCTCCAGGAGGCAAGGGCCGAGAACGCACAGCTCACAGAGAGAATCCAGTCCATTGAGGCCCTGCTGGAGGCGGGGCAGGCCCGGGATGCCCAGGTCAGCCCGACCCACAGGATCAGAGGGAGCAGACCACGAGCAGATAGATGCTTTTGTGTTAACAGGCTGCCGGCAGGCGAGTCATGGTGTTTTCTGTCTTGTTCCAGGCCAGCCGAGCGGAGGCCAACCAGCAGCAGGCCCGGTATGCAGAGGGGGAGGCCCCTGTCTTTTCTTGTCCCTCTAGTGACCGCGAGGACAGGGAATGGACCTGGGCAGGAAGGAAGACGGCCTTGCCAGCAGTGCTCTGCCGGCTCCAAGGAGCAGGCTCGTGGGGAGGGGCCGGCTGGTTTCTTAATGGGGCTTTTCCTGCTCTCCGCCCTCCGTTCATCTCCACGGTGAAGGACTGCCTGTTTGGGGTTCTCACCATGTCTGTGAAAGGATTTTAGTGACTGAGGTCTTACACCAAATAGGAAAAATGGTCACATGCCCAGAGGGAGAACCCCGGAGGTCACCCAGGCCTTTGACTCAGATTTGGGGTGCTGTTGCTATCTAGAACTTCCCAATCACAGGATTTCCCTTCATCTACAAGGTCACTTCCTTATACTTGGTTTTCCCTCGGTGTCAGTGGCCCAGCCTCAGTCCCAGGCTGGGCTCAGGGGCCATTTGTTTGCTCTCGCCAAGACTGGAGCCAACACCTGGGTGAGGGCTGGAGTCCGAGACCCTCATCTGGGTATGTGTCCCTGAGCAGGTGCCCACAGGCTTGGGGGGTAGGTCCTGGCTGCCCAGGCCAGAGGAGGTCCATAGGGCTGTCACTAGGATAGGTGTCTGCCACCCCCAGCAGATGGCAGGTGTGTCCCAGGCCATCTGCCGATGACGTCACCTCTGTCCATCGAGACTTCTTTCTCAGAACAGCTAGTACGCGTCTAACTGTGGTTGGTGAGCTGGACAGAGCCCACTGCACCTGGAATCTGGAGGAAGTGTGTAGAAGATAGAGACCACGTCCTGCCAACCCTGGGGCCCACTTGGGCCAGGGAGCAGCACTGGGGCAGGGGCTTCTGGGTCTCTACAGGCTTTAGACCCAGTAGGGCAGGGTCCTGTCATGAGCTGCTGAGAACAGTGGTGCCCAGTGTCTTAGTAAGTGGGTGATAGTGCCATGTGAGTCTCCAGCTCAGTGTCCTCTGAGGTGTGGTCCTGGAGAAGAGCCAGCTGACATGTCCTGTGGGGACAAGGCAGGGCTCATTTGCTAGACAAAACTGCATCTTGAAAGCCGTTGGCCCTTCCCTGCACTGGCTTCTGTGACCTCTACTGTCCTAGAGGCCAGAGTCTCTTAGTGGGACTCTGGTGGCCCTGGGGTCTGCGTCCTGGCTCTGGGCACTGGACCCTAGAGGTTGGAGGCACTGCTGCTCAGCTTTCCTTGAGGTGGGAGGGTCTGGCCCTTGCTAGGCAGTCTCCTTGCAGTGCTCTAGCTGGAGTTGGCGCCCTCCTTAGACGGGACCGAGGGTCTATGGGCCTCGAAGCCTGGCAGTGACCCTACTGTCTCCTTTAGCCTCATGGAGCTGGAGTCCCAGGTGAGGAGCATGGAGAAGGAGGCCACGGAGCTCAGGGAGGCCGTGGAGCAACAGAAAGGGAAGAACAACGTGAGTGGACACAGGGCCGGGTGGGCCTGCCACGTGGGGCCTGCCCGCAAGTGTCAGGAGAGGCCTTTTTGAGCTCCTCCTCACCCTGCTGCTCAGGGTTAGAGGCCTGCTCTCCTCTGGGAAGGAGCAGGACCTGCCCGTCAGGCCAGTGCCCACTGGGTCACTTTAGGGCCCAAGCACAGAGGCTGTCCGTTGGTGGGGACAGAATGTGCTGATCAGCCTGGGTCACCTGGAGCAGGGAGGCTGGGTCAGGAGGGGACGTAGACGCCTGTCTCTTCATGGGGGGAGCACACCTTGGCCTCGTCAGTGCTGCCCAGGTAGGTCAGTAAGAAGGGTATCCGGCCCCATGGCGGGAGCCATTGGGAATCCCGAGTGAGGTTGGGGAGGGTGCCTTGTGGAGACCAGCAACCGGGCCCAGCGTGGTTGCTGACCTTGTCCACATGTCCCCCGCAGGACCTCCGGGAGAAGAACTGGAAGGCGATGGAGGCGCTGGCATCTGTTGAGAGGGCCTGTGAGGAGAAACTACGCTCCCTGACACACACCAAGGTCAGTGCCGCCCATCCCGACGCTGTTAGCTGCACCTGCATAGTTTAGCAAAACACACAAACTGTGCAGAACAACTTTGGACTCGGAGCTTCTTCAAAATTCAGACTGGGCCAAGGGCTGCTCATGAGCCCTGCTGCCGCAGGCCCTCCAGGCCCTCCTCACCCTCCCTGCATTTTTTTTTTTTTTTTAATGAAGGGGAAGATGTGCCTTTGGTTGTGTTTTTCTCAGCTGGACCCTTTGTCATCAGGGCACAGAGACTGAGATCCCCCTGTTGGCAGGGCTTCAAGTGAGCCCAAGATGGGGCTGTCTTCTCGGACTTCGTTCAGGACTCTTTTGGTCCCTGATTTTTTATCTGAACGACGCTGCTGCTTTCTCATGTTCTTTGGTTGATCTTTATAAGTCACACAGGAAGGACAGCTTTAGCAGCAGGCACTTAGGAGCCAGTGTCCCAGGTCACCCAAGTAGGAGGAGTATGGACGTGTTAGGGCCCTGGGCCCTGCGCCATGAGCTGTCACTGCAGCTGTGGCGTGGGGACAGGGTAGCGGCAGCACTGTAGCATGTGGAGGCCTCGACCACCGCCTGTGCTTTTCGGCCCCTGATGAAGGCCCTCGGCAGCCATACTCCCTCCAGCCTTGCTCTTGCAGGAGGATTGTCTGTTCTCCTGTGAGCCCTGGGGTTAGCTTCCACGGGGGCTGGGCTCACCACACTGCTTCACGGCACTGGGCTCCCCAGAGGTAGCTGTGACCAGACACGTCACCTGGCTTGCTTGTGGCCTTGCAGCTGGGAAAGATGGGAGCTGCACTCCGGTCCTTGGTGCTTCCTTGGGCTCCCATGGACTAGAGTCCAGGCCACGTGGGGTCCTTTGGTCAGGTGACCGCCACTGCACATTCCAGAACACCGTGTATGCTCTTACACGGTCTAGTGCTGCCCCAGGTCTCAGGCTGCGGCACACTCACTCCACCGGGGACCGGTTATTAGATAAGACTGGGCAGAAATGCCATGTGGCCACCTCCCAGGGTACGGGGAAGGGGGCATGTCTATATCCAAGGGACCCCAGGTCCTGGTCTCTGCTTCACTTCTCCTTCGGCTCCCTTCTTGTGCTTTGAGGGGGGCCTCCAGCAGGATGGACGGCCCAGTCATGGCCACAGTGCAAGGCGATTTGAGGATAGAAGGGACACTGACCAAAACCTCATCCCTGAGCTGTCTCCCTCTGCAAAGTGGGAGTCCTGGCCCTCCAGGGTGCTCACTGGTGGCTGCTGGGATAAGCGCCTCTTCTCTGTCTCTCCACCCCCGCCCCCACCAATATACACATATGCACACGTACCCCCCTGTATACACGTGCGTGTGCAGGGAGTTGGGAAATGCGGTGGAGGGAGCCCAAGCGCCTGCTGGAGGCTTGGAGGATCAGCTGGGCTCACCCACTCTGTTCTCCCTCATCCCTGTCTAATGGTGGCCTGCCCTAGGCAGGATGGCAGAACCTTGCACTGGGGCTAAGTGCCTGTCAGCCCCGCGTAGCTGCCTGACCTCCTAGGTTGGGGAGGCATCTCTAGGGTGCTCGGGGTGGTCCAAACTCCTTGGCTGAGCGGCACCCTCTCCCCTCCTCCAGGAGGAATCAGAGAAGCAGCTGAGCCAGATGGAGGCCCAGACCAAGGAGGCCCTGTTGGCTCTCTTCCCGGCACTCTCCGACTCAACACACCAGGTAAGAGGGGTGCAGCTCCCCTGGACCGCACTGTCAAAGGGGATGGGGATGTCACCAGGCCCCACCTGCATATTTTGTTGCAGAATTATAGCAAGTGGCTGCAGGAACTCAAAGAAAAAGGCCTCCAACTGCTGACACAACCGTCAACTAACACAGAGCCCTCCTCGGTAGGCACCTGGATGACACTGTCCTCTGTACTCTCCCCTGTGCCCTGGAAGGGCGGGTGCCCAGTTGTCCTGGAAGAAAACTGTTTTTGGCTAACAAGACTCTGTTTTGCCCTGTGCCTTTAGGATCTGTCCTCTAAACTGAGGGAGGCTGAGGAAGCCCAGAGCACGTTGCAGGCCGAGTGTGACCAGTACCGCACCATCCTGGCGGAGACAGTGAGCACCGGGGCCTGCAGAAGGCCCAGCTGGGCAGTCTACAGGGGAGCACGGGTGGGAGTGAGTGGGAAGGAGCAGCCGAGCCCCCGGGAAAAGAGCCCCCGTCAAACATTAGTCCTTTGTGACCTTGGGAGAGTCACCTCCCACTCTGGTACTCTGGGCTCCATTTCTTTGGCGGGCAAAGGAGATGGCAGGGCACTTGGGTCTTTGTGGCTCCAAAGCTGAGGAGAGGGCTGGCACCCGATGGGGCGGGGAGAGCCTTGAATATCACAAGGAACAGTCTAGAGCTGGAGGAGGTGAGTGCGTGGCCGACATTGGCTTGAAGCAGCTCTCTGTGACTCCTGAGTCACTAGGTCCATCCTCCCACCTTGTCTGGGGCCCCTTGACTTGGGCCGCTGAGGTGGGTGTTGATGTAAACCCAGCAGAGATGAGCTCTAACGGCTCATTCCTGTCCATCCGGGGCCTCATTCCTGTGACTCCATAAGCCTGTGTTCCCGCACTGGATGGAGTACCCCACTCCAGGACTGGCCCACCTTCCCTCACATGACACGACACCAGAGCAGGGACACAGGCAGCGGGGTTGTCATCCCAGGGGCACAGAGAGGGCAGGAAGTCGCAGTTGTTTACATGCCGCCACCCCCAGGAGCGCATGCTCAAAGACCTGCAGAAGAGCGTGGAGGAGGAGGAGCAGGTGTGGAAGGCCCAAGTGAGCACCACAGAGGAGGAGCTGCAGAAGGTATGGGATGGACTCACCTGCCCTATAACTTCAAACCGCTTACTAGAGACAGCCTCTGGGTCAGACTCTGTCAGACCTAGGAGGGAAGCAGTGGGCTCATCTGAGCCTCTTGGGAGAAGAGCAGCAGGGTTGCTGGCGCCTGTTCAGGGACCTGGGAAGAGCGCACTGGCCGGATGACCCTACACCAGCAGGGGGGCCTGTCCTGGACAAAACCCCTCCAGGGGCTCCTGACTGACCGGGCTTTCCCCTTGACTTGCAGTCCCGGGTCACTGTGAAGCATCTTGAAGACATCGTAGAGAAGCTGAGAGAAGAACTCGAAAGTTCAGACCAGGTGCGTGGGGTGCTGCACAGAGCTGCTGCCTCATTACAGAGAACGTGTCCAGAGGCTGCTCCTGCTATTTCCCTTGTGGACCACATGTCTCAAGGGAGGCTAAGTGATCTGTTAGCCCTGTTCTTCCCTAATGAGAGTCATTTAGCACTTCAGCGCAGCCCAGGGACAGCCTTGATCTGCCAAACCCTGGCTTCTGCCCCTGGTCCAAGGTAGCCCGCTGCACGCCCCTGGCCCCGTGGCCCTGGCTTTGGAGAAGGTATTTCTGGTGTCCGCCTAGCAACTGCATCAAAAGCTCTCCTCCCCGCACTGTGAGGTCTGAGGACCCAAACAACCTGGTGCCATTTCCCAGGAGGGATTCCTTTCCCAACCAGTCATTTCTCTCTGGCCTTAGCGGACTCTGTTGCTCTATTTTCTGTGGCTTGTGTCCTCTCGTGGCTGACTTGAGTCCCTGACGTGTATGTGTGTGTGTCGATGTCCAGGTAAGGGAGCACACCTCGAATCTGGAGGCAGAGCTCGAGAAGCATATGACGGCTGCCAGCACCGAATGTCAGAACTATGCCAAGGAGGTGGAGGGGGTGAGTGGCACCTTGAGGGGACACACCCCTGCACAGCTGAGGTCTCCGCCTACCAAGAGTCGCTCCTCCTCCACAGCTAAACCTGAGTTCAAAGTCCCAGCTCCAGCTTTTGCTGTAGGTCTTGGACTATCACACCCTTAGGAGGGGTGCCACCACAGGGCAGGGGTGAAGCCAGGTCAACCTTGCGGCAAAGAATCTCTACCTGGTTTGGTGGCAGGTTTCTGGGGGAGAGTGGATTTAAATCTGATACTGTTTCTGATAATTCAGAAGCAAAGAGCACAAATTCACTTAAACTTTTGGCCTTATTTTGCAAGAGACAGTCTGTAAGCATTTCAGAAGGCCCCAGACGAAGCATGCAGTGAATAGTCCTTTCCAGTCCTTCAGAAAAGAAATGGTGACTGTAGGCGGCTTTGGAGCTCCAGGCCCTCTAATCCTTGGTGTTTGGGGTCATGTGGGTGAGTCAGGTGCTAACTTCCTTTCTCTCCTTTTCCCACCTCCTGTGTTTATCTGCTCTCCCAGTTGAGGCAGCTCTTACTAGAATCTCAGTCTCAGTTGGATGCAGCCCAGAGTGAAGCCCAAAAGCAAAGGGACGAGCTTGCCCTGGTGAGTGAGGGTGGGGCGGGGCATGTGCATGTGTGTGAGACGAGCCTGCAGAATTCTTTCCACATCTGTCCAAGGTCACTCGGCTTGGCGGCGTGCACTTCATTTTCTGGGGTTGACTTTGAGGGTACGCAGAGGGGCTCTGTTTCTCCCAGAAACAGTTCCTGGGACTGGCAGGCCCACAGCGCTCATGTTCCACTCTCCGTCTCCCCTGCCAAGCTGGGCCCCTCTGCGACTGGCCTCTGTGGGGCCCAGGTCTGTTTGCGCTTTCACAGTGCCTTAGAGCAGCTTGTCAAGCCTCGGGGCTCAGGGATACCCAGTTCACAGGTGTCCCGATTGCAGGTGAGTGGAGCTCCCAACCTGAGCAGGGCTCTGGCCCTGCCCTTGGCAAGTGCAGCCTGGCCTGAATGAGACTGGTCTAACCCCGGCTCTGGGGCTGCAGCACCAGAAACGTGTGTTTGGTGTGCACCGTCTTTTCAAAGTCTTGAATTTGTGGTGAACATTTAGAAAGGGAGAGATTTGGGTACAAATGCAGGTATCTGGTCCACTGAGCTGCACAGCCCCTGAATGGGCCTGTCTGGTCATTTGGGGTCTCCCGAGGGCCTGGAGGGTGGGCCTTCCAGGCTGAGTCACTGTCTGTGCCAAGGACCACTGTGGTGGCCGCTGCTGAAGCTGTGTCTGGGCGACGAACCCTGGGAGCTTGCCTTGGAGATATGTGCAGACCAGTTTCTCAGCCTTGCTGGACTGCAGCTGGGCTTTCCGCTGTGGGAGTTCCTGGGAGAGGGAAATGTGGGGGCAGGCCCCACATACTTCAGGTACACTTGGAGTCAACCAGAACCTTTACTGGCGCTTAGTGACACTGCTTCCTCTTCAGATTTGATAGTCTGGGGCTTTGGGTTCCCTGAATCCATCACCTGCTGATGAACTCAGTGATGAACTCAGGCATCAGGGGTCCTTGTTAGACAAGTGTATCATCTTGTCATCTTTTTTAGACTTTTCCTAGAAGGGTTCTGAACAGTAGATGTGTCTTAAAAGAACCTGGGACGTTGGCAGTGTCATGTTGAACCTCTCGGCCGCTCTCCCTCCCTTTTGTGTCCTTTGTCGGTCAGGGCCCCTTGCTCCCGGGAGGGGATTCCACACGGCTGGCGGCTGGCCGTGAGGCAGAGTTGGAGTGTCTCCCCGAGGGTCAGCCTGGTCCCCTGCTCACCCCCCACCCCGTGCCCCCAGGAACCTACATGGGGATCTAATAGGTCACAGTCACCAAGCCAGGTCCCGTTGGGCTTCAGCTGTTGCGTGTGTCGCGGTCTCCTGAGGGACCTGTGTGCAAGCATGTGAGGTGGGTGTGCGGCTGACGGTTTTGCACAAACCCACCCCTCCCTGTTTCAGGTCAGGCAGCAGTTGAGTGAGATGAAGAGCCACGTAGAGGATGGTGACGTAGCTGGGTCCCCGGCTGCCCACCCAGAGCAGGACCCCATCGAGGTTAGGGTGGTGAGCCCATCCCCAGATGTCTGTCACTAACCACCCACTGTCCCCTCCACCCCATGGGTGCACAGGAAAGGCAGGCCTCTCCCAGCTAAAGACCTCCCACACTCCCACTCCACTCTTCCCAGTTGCCCAGTGGGGTCGCCCAGGTCCTGAGGAAGCCAGAGTGGAAGCCAGGCGGGCAGGTGTTGGGCTCAGTCCTAATGATGTGTGTGGGAGGCACATGGGGCAGTGAGTAGAGCTGATTTCCCTCTGTCACTATCACTGTCACCTGGCCAGGATGTCAGTGGCAGGACGCTTGCTCTCCAGAATTTTAACCCAAGCAGCTGCCTCACAGGGAGGCAGGGCTGTCACTGGCCTGGCAGTGGGGGCTGCTGGGTGGAGATAGTGCTGTGGGGCAGGGCTTCTGAGGCAGCCTCTTGCTGGGGTTTTCCTCAGAGGCACCTGAGGTCAGCAGAGGTCCCATCAGCATCTTTGCAACTGCACCAGCCCTGTCTCTGGGCCTGGGCACTGCTCCCTTTGCAAACCACTGTCAACTGGGCAGACAGGCCACCTGAGCTGGGAAAGCCAAGGGAGCCCTGGGTTCCCACTGTGCACGGTGTTTGCTTGCAGCTGAAGACACAGCTAGCGCGGACGGAAACCATCCTGGAGGATGAGCAGGCACGGCGACAGAAGCTCACAGCCGAGTTTGAGGAGGTCAGACCCTGCCCAGTGGCCCTGCGCTCCCATCAATCTTTGTCCTTGAGTCTCGGGCCTCTTAGGACCTGGTGGGTGGTTTGAGAAGTCACCTGCCTTCTGTCCATGGGTCCAGCCTGCTCATGCGACCACAGGCTGGGACTACCCTCGCAGCAGGCCGGGCTGCCCTGTCCCCAGGTGGGCTTGTCGACTCATTCTGACCTCACTGCCTCCCTCTGCCAAGGCTCAGAAATCCGCAAATCGGCTACAGGAAGAGTTGGAGACCCTCCGCAGTGGCAGCCCCCTCGAGTCTTCAGAAGCAGAGGCCATGCAGCTGAAGGTAGCGGGTGGAGTCTGCTCCAGGGCTGGGGCAGGGCCAGGAGAGGGGAGTTGACCCCACCCAGGTCTGGGCAGCAGCTTCCCATGGTCACCACCAGGGCGGGAATGGGACAGGAGCCATCTGGAGGCTCTGGAGGCTCCTCAAGCAGTACAGCAATTTGGGGAGGATGCTGGCCTATGGTATCACAGATGGTAGCCGCTCGTCACTGGCTCTTTGTCATACTGGAGGGTCAGCTCCGGAACTGCATTAGCACTGCGCGTGCTGGCAGCATCCAGCCTGCTGCACTAATAGTGCACAGTAGAATGTCCCGTCGTCACGGGGCAGCCTGCTGGGAGCTCTGGGAGATGACAGGACACGGAACTAAGGGCTCCCACAGCAGTTTGCTCCCAGCCATCAGGAGACTCCTGGTTTCCAGGTGTTGGGGCCCTGAGCGTAGCCAAGAGGCCTGGCCGTTAGGGTCAGTGGAGGCTAATTTCCCTTCAACCCTCTGGCCCACAGGAGAGACTAGAAAAAGAGAAGAAGCTAACCAGTGACCTGGGACGTGCTGCCACCAAACTGCAGGAACTATTGAGGACAACCCAAGAACAGCTGGCAAAGGAGAGAAACACAGTGAAAAAGTTGCAAGAGCAGCTGGACACAACAGTGAGTGTCTTGCTGGCTAGCCCTGCCCACGGCAGCGAGCTGGGTGGGCTGTGGGGGCCATGATGAAAGCAGGATCAGGGTGAGGGAGGTGTGACCTGAGCCCACAGCTATCTCCTTCAACCCAGGGGTCTGCTCTGGTTCTCAGGATGGTGCAGGGGAGTCAGCCCAGGGCTGACTGCTCCCTGACCCGGCCTTTCCATCCTCTGCCCCTTCGCTCACAGGATGGTAGCAGCTCAAAGGAGGGCACCTCTGTATGAGTCTCTGTGGAAAAGAAGTTACTGTTCAACTTACCAAAATGCCTTACACATTCCTTAAAAAAATAAACCAACCCACACAGCGTTATCCAGGCCCAACTTCAGTAGCTGAGAGAAGCCATTAGAGACAAGAGTCTCTTAGGACCACAGAAATAGATCCTCCAGACCCCCATTTGTAAAAGAACCCTCGTCACATTTGAGAAACACTATTTCCCAGGACCAGCCCTGGACTACCGCCAGCAGATGCCAAAGCCCTTATCAGCTCTGACAGCCCCGGGGTGTGTGCTGGGGGCCGGGACCCCTGGGCATCTGTATGTCAATCAGTGCAATTGTTTGTCTTTCAGTGTGGGGTGGGGGTTGGGAGGCAACAGGGTGGGGAGTCTCAAAGGCTGTGCGACAGACTGGAGGGTCCCAGCCCAGCCCAGCGAGGCAGCAGCCCCCTCACCCTGGAAGAAGTTGCCAACCACAAGTGACGTGGGACCTCCTGGATGTCAATGCCATTAAAACCAACATTGTTGCCCAGCAGCGCGGTCTCGTGTGTTCTTCTGCTGGCTTGGCCCAGTGTGAGGCACAAGAAGGGCTGCTCCAGGAACACGTGTGCTGCTTGGTTTCTTTGAAGTTGGGGGAGCAGCTCTGTCTAGAGTTGGGGTAAGGCTTGCTGCTTCCTGGTCCCCCCAAGCACCCACAGAATGCCTGTGACACTCGTGACCAGATGCACTGACGACCGCACTGTGGGTGGCCCGGGTTGTGTGAAGTGAGCTGCATGAATGAACAAGGGTGTTCTGTCTGGCTGGGGCTTGGACAGACATGCAGTCTCAGGAGGGGTGGGCTGCGGCCAGCCTCCCACTCACTGCCTGCCTGCTGGAAGCAGCCTAGAATCCCCGTGATGCTCAGACCCACTGTGTTGTGGGTGGCCTAAGTCAGTGTGGGCCACAGGAATCTTGGAGCCAGAGGTATGTCAATAGGAACTTGGAACTTAAGCAGAAAATGGACTTAGAGACTGTTATTGGGGGAGGGGGGAACTAGTCCAGGTGTAAAGGTGAGTCTGGGAGGCGCCCAGAGTGTTGGTGGCAGGCGCCTAGCCCCACTGTCATCTGCTTCCCAAGTCTCAGAATCCTGGAAGCGGGGGTCTGCTCTCTGAACCCAACTGGAGAAAGCCAAGCACTCTGGCAGAAGGTCCAGCCAGGTGGAGGCAGTGCTCCTAGCTAGGTACAGGCAGCTGAGAAACGAGCCTCACACTTGCTTTGGGACATCTCTGCGCCTCAAGCACCATTTCTCTGGTGGGCTTAGTTCCCCTTTGGAGGTGGTTGTCAAGCTCCTAGCTGTCTGCTGCCATGTCCCTCACTGAAAGTGTCTGTCAGGGGCTGGCACTGCCGACCTCCAACAGTGGGACCAGATGTGGTCCTAGCTTTTAGGGAGCACCTGGTCTGGGCCATGCTGTGTGATGTTACCTCTATTGAGAATGGGAAGTTTCTGGGTCAAGGCCGAAAGGGCAGTGGGTTCGAGGCACAGGGTGGTGGCAAAGACAGGAAGGGAAGACATGAGCCAGGTGACAAAACAAGGGGGTCCTGACCTGTAAGATGGCAGGAGCCACTGAGGTTTTGAAGCATGGGGAGTACCTGTTCTAGAACTCCAGAGGAACCTGCAGTGGAGTGAGCCCTCAGAACTTGGGACATGAACTGCCCCCGCGTCCACTTTTACAGTCCACTGTGAAGTGAGTGGCTTGCCTGGCGAAGGCAGTGCTGACTTCAGTCCCACCTCATCTAACACTGCAGTGTGACACACAGCTTGGGGCCTGCTGGGAGTTAGGTTTTGGAGCGTACAGGTGAATGGGTAGACTGCGCCCTCGAACCCTGGCCCCTCACACTGTACCTCTGCCCTGTAGCGGTACAGGGTGCAGAGTGATGCACACGATGGCCTTTGCTGGTGGGAAGCAGCGTGACCTGTGCTTGCATCAGGACTGATCAGAAAGGCCATTGGGCCTGAAGCCTGCATTTCCAGTGATAACCAAGCCCCCTGCCGAGAACTGATGAGTGCCTGTGTTGCAGAGGCCCTCTGAACATACAACTGGGGAGGCCTGAGGAAATGCCTGGCGGTACCACACTGCTGCGTTTGGGTTCTAAAAGGTGAAGGCTGCTTCATGGGTTCTGGCACCAACCCCACTCCCTCAGTGGGGCCCACCTGCAGGGAAGGTGGTAAGAGAAAGGCAGTCTCCTGGCAGCTTACAGGACTCAGTAAAAGGCCACTTTGAGACCTCTCCTGCAGCTCAAGCTCCTGAGGCTCATCTGTCTTCACCTGCTCCAGCCGCCCAGCAGGGAGAGTTTCTGGGCCAGCAAAGGGAGCCTGAGTTTGCCAGGCCGCCTGCAGGGGCCTCGCCTCAGCCTGGTCTTAATTGCTGTTCCTGGAAGGGAGCCCACGAAGGTATCAGAGGCAGCTGCCCTGCACAGCTTCTGGCACAAGAGGTTGCCGGTCCCCTGATGCTCAACAGACACCCCAGGGGCCAGGCTCATTGGCCTGGCTGTCCCCAGCTCCCTCCTGCAGATGGGGTAGCATCCACAGCCCTGATTTTTGTTATCAGTGGAATGAAGTTCAAGGAGCCAGGAAGCACTGCTCTCCCGAGGTGCGTTAAGGAGGACTTGCTGCCTCCAAGAAGACTGGGAGAGTTCTAGGAGCATCGCTAAAGCCCTCCCCCTTGGGGCTCCTGGAATTGACCTGGAGCTCTAGGGCCCCATAGCCCCACCCTGTACCCCAGACCTGGATGATGTTTGTGCAGGCACTTCTGACGAGCTTCCTCAGCACAAACTGGGCTGCCTGGCCTTTTGGTGATGGGGCGAAAGACAAGATGTTAAGAAACCACTGCGTACCCTCCACAAATGCCTTCTCTGCTTCCTTCAGGTTCAGGTCTAAAAGGATTCAAAGTCCCGAAGATATGTAGTTTCCCTCCCTATGCAGTTCAAGTCTCATCCTTGGCACAGAACAAGATCGAACCTTAGAATCCCAGATGTTAGAAATGAGCTCTCCAGCAGGGCAAAAAAGACCAAAGTAAGAAAACAAAGTCCCATTCCTGCCACTTACAAGTAGTCTGACTTCAGGCAAGTTGCTTTTTCCCTCTGGGCTGGTGAGATGCTTGGTAATCCCCTCCTGCTGCCCTCCTCCGACTGAGCAGTTCACAGCCTGCCTTCCAGGGAAATCCTGGCACCTTCCTTTCCGAGCCACAATGCAATCAGTGGTCCTTCTAGCGGCAGCCTGGCTAGAACTCAGTCTGGAGACTCTTACATTTCAGAAATGTCCCAAATCACATGCAGTCATGTGTCTTTAGGCATACCCAGTCTCTGATCATCAAAGGGCAACAAATGGAGAAATAAAATGCACATCCTGTGTGTAGACTACACTGGCCAGTGCTGCAGAAAAAAAACGAAACCACCAAGCCTAATTTTACTATTCACTGTATTCACTGTTTTCTTAAGAGACTAACATTCTCTGAAACCATAAGCTTCCCAGTCACGCTCTGTATGTTAGCAGTGGCTTTGCTTCTTTCTCAGGGCAAAAAATACTTAATCACTAGAGGAACCCTAAGACAGCTTTCCACAAATACTTCACTGTAATGTGTTGACAATGAGTGCAGATGTTTAGTGAAAGCAGAGCATAACTATAGTTTTATTCCAGTTTAGTGTTATCTGAGGTCTAAAACTTTTAATTTATCATCATAATTATCTGGAGTGTTTAACAGGATTTTGGGGATCCAATCCTGAGGAATCCAGAAATCCTTTTTCTCAAAAATGCCCTAGGTAAAGATGTAACTATTAGCATCTTCCCCGATCTCTGGACTAAGTTGACTGTTGGGAGACAGATATTTTATATATTATATCCCTGTACATGGAAATGCTTCCCATAGCAGAGCATGCACCCCTCCTCACCACATGTGAGGCAGACACACCTGCCCAGAGTGGTGATTATACAAGAGACAGGTGTCACAAACCACAGACGACTTTCTCCTAAAACTCCCTGAGCAAGTACCTGGCTCTGTCTCAACAGCTGACCCTTGAGCAGGGCAGCCTTGGGCTGGCGACTCACTGTTCAGGAGGTCTATTAATATAGTCACTGAAAGCACAGCTTTACAATAAAGAAAATTAGAAATTGAAAATGAGAGAAAGCTTATCAGTAAACCACTAAGTAGCCAGCATTATTTTCTAGGTAATTGTGAAGGAAGTACTTTGAATAAACTTTTTGCCTCCCAAATAAATCAGGAGATAAAAAAACCTGGCATTTAGATAAACATTTGGAATAAGAAAAACTCCCAATTTTTACAATTATAGGAGGGAGCTGTGACCTTAACTAATTTTTTGAACTACCCATTACCTTGATGGCTTACCCCATATGGAATGCCAAATGCTTTATCCCCAGTTCACACGAATAATTACACAAGAGATAAGTTAAAAATGCTTCCTTTATTACATAAAGCCAATACTGCTATTTCTAAGTTCAGTTGTTTGTGCATCTCTATATTGTTCAAAGTGTTCTTAAACCTGTGTGATGTTAAAGATAATCACTCCCAAGTGTCATCAGGTCGTGGCTTCCTGTGGGTGTCATCCGTCATACCTGCTCCCCATTTCACATACTGCTCTAGGAAATTAAGTTCTCCCAGTCCCCAGAGTAAACATACAATTAAATGTTCCTTCACACCTACTGCACTAGAAGCAAAGAGATGTCTGAAGTTCTGAAGAGACAAAGACATCACAGGTGCCCTAGCCTATCAATATGCCATCTTATTTTCATTAACAAAGTGTATTACAATGGAGCCCTAATTTCATTCTAATTAGTTGTTACAAGATATTGCACATTCTCCAGAGGATACACCACAGTTTCCAAGATGCAAGGTCACTCTCAGAACAGCCTCCCTAGTGAGTGAAGTGCTCACCACAGGAGCGGCAGCTGCTCCTGTACTCCCAACTACGTGCTTGAAATAGTGCTTTGCAAGATCAGCGCTGACTGTAAGCATACACAATTTTGAAGCAGTCTCTAGTACACATATGGTAGAATTGAAAGACTGCCTGACTTAATTTTACTTTAATTAGTATATTAGTGCTAATATGTTGTGAGGAAAATTATTTTCCATTATTCAGCTTAGCCTAAAGAGAATAAAGACTGGGCTAAAATTATAACCAGATTATAGTCCATTTGTAAGCAAAAGAAACAAAAGTACCTGCTGTGGCTAACATAATTGCAATAAGTCTTTTCATATGGCCTTGTACTGTTTTGTGAACTGCATTATTATAAATCATGAAAATAACAAAAATCTTTATAAGCTAACTCATCAAAACAGGCATTTGGCCAATAAAAATTTAATTTCACACCAATAAAACTTTAGGTTTTAGATTTATTTAGGGCCATTTGTACATTTTTATAGAATATTTAGTTTGCTGGAATAGATGAAAAGACAGCTCCCCTTAGTGAGACCCTGGCCTAAACATATTTGCTTTGCTTATATAGCAAGAAGATAACATTAGACATGGAAGCTTTCAATTTGTGGCACTGAATGATGATCTACACAGGGCATCCTTCAAAAGCTACAATTAAGGATCCCCCTAGCTTTTCAGCAATACAAGCCCGATTGAGGTCTTCTGGCCCATTTGCTTGACATTCGTGTTTTATGCCTAGGGAGTAAAAACAATAATTCCATTTAGAATTATGGCAGTAGCTTACCTATTTCTCTACTATAGCAAACTTTTAAAACAATACCAGTTCTAATATGAATAGATAGGCTGTTATATATACAAAACAATGGAATAACACACAGTAAGAAATAATTACATGCATCAAAATGAATGACTCAAAAAATGTTGACTAAAAAAAGCCAGACATAAAAGCATACATACATTCTAGATGACTCTGTATAAACACATCAGCCAAAGCTACTTAATGCTATTAGAAGCCAAGGAATTGGTTTCCCTGTGGAGGAAGGAGTGGGAGGAAGGGTGTAGCTGGAAGGGGCATAAATGAGACTTCTGGGGTGCTGGTCATTAAACCAAGAAACAACCATTATGTACAGATGTGAAAATGCATCCAATTCTACAACAATTATGATGGACAGATATACTATACATGATATGCTATATTTTTCTACAGCTATGCTACACTTTCAATAAAAATTAAAAGGATATCTAGTAACATTTTTCTTAGTTTTCAAAATATGTAAGTAAAACTATGAATTCAACATTTTGACTGCAACTGATTTAGTCAACTGTACTGATGAGTAAAAATATTCACAAGCGGCATTGTTTTGCTCTAGAAAACAAGTTTTCCAGGATAATATACAACACAGTTAAGAAATCTATCACTAAGTAAAATATGTTACTGACGTATTTTTTTTTTCTGAGAAAGTAATCAGTAATCACCAAACTGCAGAATGAGCTTAATTACACAATTGTATAGACTAACTTCTCTTTAAACTGCTTCTTGGAAAAAAGCTGCATTGTTTCTGATTGTCAATAATTTTAAGACCATTTCTAAAGCTGCTGAAAATACAGCAAAGGCCAACTTTTAGAGCACTTGGACTGATCAGAGGTCAATAATGATTCACTAGAAAAATAAAGTGACCATCTTTATTATCACCAGATCAATTCTCTAAGGCAATTCAGAAAAGAGGATGATGAGGAATCCACTCAGAACCTGTTTCAGTTGTGTCATGAAGTGTGGAAGCCAAGGAGTCATGCTGAAACATCAGTAAACCTACCAGCGAACGTACTACTGGAGGATGGCTTGACATGAAGCCAAATGGAGGTAGAATCTAACAAGGTCTTTATGCAGCAGCGGGTTTCAAGTTAAGCAAAAATTTTGTTTTCCTGACTAAGTAATAAACCCACACACTAGGGCAAACCTGTTCTACTTAAGAATATAAAAATCAGAGTTAAACAAACAAAATGAAAATCAAATTGGGCCAGGCCTGTGACGTTGGCTCACCCAGCTGTTTGGAGTTAGCCATGGCAGGAAGGCAGTGGGGACAATTGTGGTCCACACCAAGCCTCCCAAATACAGCTGAGAGAATCAAGGCCATGGAGGTAGGTTAAGCAGTTTTGGCTAAGGTCACACAGCAGTTAGATGACAAGCTTAGCCCTTAGTGCAGGCCACCTTTGGGCACTTGCCCCATGCTCTTCCCATCATACCAACATTTCCTCCTAGCTGGAGGCAGGAAGCATGGTCAGGCCATCTCATCAGGATCCCAATCACCCAGTGGCAAGCCAAAGATGACTGGCCTGCTCAAGGAGGAAGGGCACTTTTCTTTGCACACAGATCAATTACCTAAAATCACACCATGCCAAATTAAAGCTAGAGATAAGAGTATCCTTTCCCATTTATAAGCGTTTCCTTTTGAAACTCTGTTCTGTCAACTATATTCAAAGGCATAGAAAATATTTAGTATGTCAATGGAAACAGACCAATTAGTTTCCATTTCTATGGGAGAAACTTAACATCTCAGTTTAAAATCAGCCTAAATGAATGATAGGCATACAGTGTTAACAGAATAGGGTTATTAAATATGAACCTTCCAAATCCAGAAGTACCAACAGGGACAGAAAGGTTTAACCTTCTGGTTTTTCTCAAAACACTATTTCCCTTCTTTGAATCATAACGCTCTCCAAAGAAATAAGATGTTTCTTAGAAAAGATGCAACCCCACTTCCAGGGGCTTGCTACACTTCTAAACATTTGGAAGTAAATCTAGACCATACCTGGAAATTTCTTTTTGATTGCATCCTTGGAGCTCGCATAGATCATTTTACTTTTCAGAGGTGCTAGTTCTGGTGCCCTGGATAGAGGGATGCCAAAATGAAAAAGAACTGGTTTAGAGAAAGTAGAATTTGTATCATGTCAAACTTTTGCATCAGTGATAGGAGAGACCTCAGAATCTCCCGAAGTTTTTCCTCACTACAGTTTATCTACTTCCATTCCTCCTGAGAGACTTGTTACGAGTAGGTAAAACAGCTTAGGTTGACCACGGTGAAAAGGCAGAAAACCACTGACAAAATTAGATTAAAGGGGCCATAATAAAATAGTCAACCCTGGATAACTGACCATTATTGCCCAATGTTTTAATTTTTTTATTTTTATCAATAAAGCCTTTGAGTTCAGGCTAGTCACAACCATCTTTATAACAAGATTTTTAACACTTTCTGGTTGGAAAAAGTTTCAATATCTACAAAGTACAGAGAATAATCTATAAATCAAGTATTTGGCACCCAATTGAGAAATGCCAGTAATTTAACATTTTTGCCTCAGACTATTTTCTAAAAAAAGAACATATTAAAAATAAATAAATAATAAAGATTTTCGTCTTCTTCCATCACTACTACTTCATGTCTATTTCAATAGCAAATTCTGACAGCACGATATTTGTTTCCATCTTAAAACATGTCACAAAGATTGCTTTTTTTTTTTTTTTTTAAGTTTAGTGGCAATTTAGCAATAATTATATCTTAATTATCTTGTAGTTACAGACTTTTTAGTGACACACCCCTTACCCCAATGAATACCGGATGCATAGCATATGCATCACCACTTTCTTCAGGAGAAAAACTGAAAATAAAAATTAACAGATGGAAAAATCTCATCCTCTCTACTCTGGAATGTTTTTCTAGATGGTATTATTTCCCACTATACTCCTAAAACTTGGCCTGCTTCCCTCTACGCTACTGAAATACCAAAGGGAAATAGTATATGGTTACATCTTTCAAGCACTTCATGATTCCATTTAGAATCAAATTTAACAGTCCTTACAGCCTGGGCTAAACCTACCTAGTCTGCTCCCCCCGACAGCACAGTAGCAGTTCTGTTTTGGGAACCAGGAAAAGAGCAATCTCTGTGTCTGATGCTTATTCCTCCCAAATCAAGGTCCACAGAGAAAGACAAAGCCAAAATAATAACTTCTGCAAAATCCAATGGGTACTTGTCTTATGCAAACTAGGTCAGGGACAGGAAAAACCACTAGCTGTTCTGATTCTACCTTAACCAAAGTTTTAAAATATTTTAAAAGCCTTTCCCTAAACCTGTTAATAGAAACTCCTATAAAGATTTTACCTCTTCTTTACAAAAAAATAACAGTACAAAATGAAACACTGCACTAACACTTAATTTCCTTTTCTTATTTCTACTTTCATCTTTAAAAGGATATAACATTCCATTGTGAAAAAAGTATAAAAATCTGGGGAAAACAGTGCAAATGAAGGAAATAGTCACCAATTTAAAAGTCTAACTAAACCTTTAGCTGCCTATCAGTCACTTGGCTATAAACCCCATAAGGACAGCGGCTCTACTTGTTTTATTCACAACTGTTCTCCTAGGCTCTAACACCTGGCATACAGTGGAAATAAAAATTTCACTCAAATCAGGAATGTGCTCATTTTAAGTCTCACTAACTATTATCATTATATGCAGACACCTAAACTTCCTATTTGCTTCCTCACAGTGTCTTCATCAAGGCAACAAAGATCTGCTAAAATGGAACTGAGGTGTGTTCTAAAGTTACAATCCCTTTAAAACAGAATTCTGATTTCCTGGCTTGACATTCCAAGCTGTTTGCACACAGCTCAGAGTCCCTCCTTGCCTGATCAGAGCAAAGTACTAGGACGACCCTCATGCCCTAAAAAAAAAGGTAGTATCACTTCCCCTTCTACTTGGAAACTACAAAATAGTCTATGTGAAAATACTGTAGCAACGAATAAAGGATAAAGGTATTTTTTCCTATCTTTTTTTTAAAGGAAAGGTATAGGCAAGAATGAGGAAAAGCAAAAGTAACGGGGAAGGGGAGATAGGAGGAGGAAGCATATTTATTTATTTTATTTAGTTGTACATCTTGGTTGTTCCCCCAAGTTCCTGGGACGCAAACCCAGCTTCCTGGAATGTATGCGGATTGCACCAGTTGAAAGCAGCATACCAAACTGCTACTCCACTAGGACATGTCACATGTGTGACTTTTAACCAAAGTTTAATCTCAAATATTAACTCAGTTGAAAAGATGAGAATAACTAATGCAAATAGCCTTTCAACAAAAAATGCTGTTTTAGAAATCATTTTCTAGCACCGTAGCAATGCTATTCCAAAAAGAGCTTTCTACAATGGAGGAAATGTTATAGCTCTATGCTACCCCAAAAAGTGGCCATTCAATTAAGAAACTTAATTTTTTAGTTTATTTAATTTAAATTATTTTAAATTTAAATAGCCACAGTGGCTAATGGTTAGGCTACAGGACAGTATGAACACAGAGTAAATTACCACTGGCAGCGATGGTAGCACTAACTTCAAAAGTAGCAAAGCATAGAGGTGTTATAAGAAAAGATGCTGGCATGCCTTGGTGGCCTGGCAGATAGAGCCACTGGACATAGTCCACATACAAACTAAGGACCTGGGTTCAAGAACCAGGTTTGGAGGGAACAACCAAGATGAACAACTAAATAAAATAAAAATGCTTCTTCCGACTCTCTCATCCTGTCTGCCTACCTACTTGCCTTCATTCCTGCCTGTACCTTTCCTTAAAAAAAAAAAAAAAAAAAAAATTGCACAGAAAGTTACCTAGTGTTCCTGCCCTACCAAAAAATAAATAAATAAAATCAACTATTGAAAATCATGCTCTTTCAAGTAGCAGAGTGGTTAAAATTTTGCTTTGAAAAAAAAAATTAGCTTTGGTCCCACAAATATCAATCCAGCTAAGACCACATGAAACTTTGTAAACAAAACTTAATGACAATGACTGGAGAAAACTTGATTAAAAATTACTTTGGTCTTAAGAACTGGTTCTCCAAGTGGTAACAAAAAGAGATTAACTCTTAAGCTTTACAGAGGTTCAGTATTTCTAATAGCGCTTACCACAAAAAAAACATCAACTCCTCTTTTCTGGATTCCTTGGTTTCAAAGCTTGCATCATACAAAGCATAGCGACAATCTTTTTCAGGAAGCATTCCCACAAAATGCTTGAAAGGATCGGTTATGGTTACACCAACATCTCCAACCAAGATCTCTTTGCCTTCTTCTACAATGATGCACTTTTTGTCTGCACTGAGACAAAAAATGACAGCCTTCTTTCTTTTCTTGATTTCTTCTGGTGTGGAGCACTTCCGAACTTTCATGTCATAAAAAATACGACATACTTCATCAGCAACTTGCACTCCTGAGGCCTATAAAGAGGGGAAAAAAAATCAGAAAGCTGTTTAACCATTTTTATCACATCAAATGTAAAACACTAACTTTTGGTTATAGACTGGTATATAACTCAAAATGTTTAAGGTATTTTATAATCCAGCAGGGAACCTAGAAAGTATGATTATGTAGTCACTCATTTCAGATACTGAGCTTCTGAAAAGGTTACCTCGAAAACCATTCGCCCCATTATGTGGGAGTAAGGGAAGGTGCGGCTATACAGCAGTCCCTCTTGCCCTGAACCTGAAAAGAAGTGCTTTCTGGGATGCTGGCTTCTTCCTTCTTATAGAGGCTGCTGAGCACTCTGAGAGCTGGCATCCTCCCAGTTTGGGTACTGACACCCCAAATTCCTTTCATAATACCTAACAGGTGGGTCAGAGTGGTTGGGTTGGGAGCATTCCATTCGTGTAGCACATCTTGCTCTAAAAAGAATAAAAAAGGTCTTCATTCTACCCAAAATTTGAAATTATGTGATTAAATTTTAGTAGTGTGAGTCAACATGTCTTAAATTTTTCACTTATAAAATCTTCAAGTTTTAAATCAAGATTAGAATGAGATGGCAGTTAAACAAGACATTGATAGCAAACAATCTACAACCAGTTTTAAATCTTTTTATCTTCTTGAAGGAATGTACTATTTATATTAACTTTACTGCATTCATAAATTTTTTATGCTTCAGTCACTACTTTGGTTTGCATGCTAGCTTTTCTAAAGGAAGAATTATAAACTCTATAACAAATACTAAATGCAATAATGTTAATAATTCTCATAATTAAAGTCAAGCAATCTGATTTTAAAAATAAAAATACATGCAAAATGAAAAGACTGTTTACATACTGAGAGAAAATATTTGCATTAATTATATTCTGGATAAAATGAGAAACTTGTATCCAGAATATAAAAAGAACTCTTAGAAGTCAACAATGAAAGACAAATAATCCAATTTTAAAATGAGCAAAGGAGGGGTGTGCCCTTGTGACTCAGGCAGCTGAGACATAGGCCTATGTATCATGTAAAGTCCAAGGACCTGGATTCATGTCCTGGGGCTGGGTGAAAAGTCAAAAAGAATAAAAGAAAGGAACAAGGAAAAAAGCAAAGGATTTGAATTTCTACAAAGAAGCTAAACAAATGGCTAATTAAGTACTTGGAAAAAATATACAACATCATTATAAATTAGGGAAATGTATACTAAAACCTCAATGAAATACTACTCCTTCACACACACTAGGATGTACTATAATAAAAAAAAGTGAGGTTAGGAAAGTATGACCTTTATACACTCTGATGACAGAACTATGACAGAACACAGTGCATCTGATTCAAGAAACTGTCTCAGAGGACCTCAAAGTTAAACATGGATTTAATATATGATGTCCTAGCAATGTCACTACTAGGTGCATATACACTAAAGAAATGAAAATTTGTTCATATAAAGACAAGTACATGAACATTCACAGATACATTACTTATAATAGCCAAAAAGTGCAAAGAATCCAAATATATACTGACTGATGACTGGGGAAAAAAGCATGTGGTATAAACTGAATTATTCAGTCATAAGAAAACGAAATACTGATACATGTTACAATATGGATGAACCTTAAAAAACATTAAGTGAAAGTCAGAGATAAAAGGTCACATACTGAAAGATTCTATTTCTATAAAATGTTCAAAATAGGCATATCCATAGGCAGAAAGTAAATTAGTGGTTTCCTGGGTTGAGGGGTAATAATAATAAAATGTTCTAGAATTTGACAGTAGGGATGGATATACGACTCTACAAAAATACTGAAAACCAAAGACAGTATTGTATATCATGGATCTAAATCAATTCTTGATAAGGCTGTTACTCCATGTAAGAATTCTAGGGGTTAAAATATTCTAAGGCGTGTCCTAGTGGCCTAGCGGGTTAAACCAGTCACAGTCCACATATTTTGCAAGGTCCCCGGTTCAAGACCTGGGGCCAGGAAAATGACCAATGATCAACAGCTGAATAAAATAAAGGACTTTCTCCTCTCTTCCTGCTTGCCTACCAGCCTGCATTTCTGTCTGTACCTTTGCTTAAAAAAGAGGAAAAAAAAAATCTAAGATCCTAGCATTTACTTACTATTAAATTAGGCCATTTAATCATTTCATTCATTAAAAGCACTCTAAATATAAAACACCTCAAGTCCATTTCATCTAATCCACATTTAATAATAACCCACTTCAGTCCTAATTGAATCCACGTTTTCTGTTTAAAAATGAACATTTAACTCTAGATTAACAAAGTAGTAGTATAGACCACTGATAATAGAAGGTGAATAATCTTATCACTTTCCTAATTTGTAAGCACTTTTCTTAAATCCTTTACTGCTTTGGGAATATTTTCCTGATCTTCGTAATTTATTTCTGTTAAGCAAGTTAAGAATCTTTGTTTTGCTTTCTGAAGACATAAAATATTCAAAGTAACAAAAACTTAAGAACTAGAAATAGACCCCAATTCCTTCAACTTTAGCTCATGTTAATTTATAAATCACATTCGACCACCTGACCTTTAAAAAAGAATGGAGGCAACATTTGAAGTCTTATATCCAACCAATAAATATTTTAATACCTCTGTCAATATCAAAGTATCTCAATTCTGACTTGGAAATTAGTCATGTGCCAGTGACTGAGGCCAAAGAGGAAATGTGCATTCTGCAATTACAGTGCAATTTAAAACTAAACCAAATCTAGTTGTAACTTAAAGGTGGCTGAAAAGTCTCAGGTAAGGGGAGTCTGGGTTTTTTTTTTAAATCAGAAGTAAGATCTGTGAAGGTTTCTGATGAAGGGATAACACACCGTGCTTGAGGAAATAACACTGAAAAGTCTGTGAGGGGGTAAACTGGCAGACGTTGGAAGCAGGAAGGCCAATTTTGAGGCAATTACAAACATCCACAGGAAAAAAGCTCTGAACTAGGAGATGTGAAAGAATGGGGCAAAGTTCAAGGTAGTGGGATCCACAGGGAACTGAGGTAAAACATGAAAACCAAGGTGATTTATGGTGAAGGGAAAGGGAAGACAAATTGTCTAATATCAGGGAAGATTTAATAATTTTAACTGACTAAGCTTGAATAAGAGGAAAACCAAAACATTAAAGAAAAAGAAACGGCACACATAGACAATTTCTTACTGACGGACACTTAACATGAGATAATTACTAGAATTATTTGTATCTTACAATGGGAAAATTGAGGCACAGGAAGATTAAGTAACTTAGCCAGAGTCACACAGAAACTTATAGAACTGAGATCTGAACTGGGGCAATCTGGCCCTAGAGAATATTCTCAACCACTCAAAATAAAAAAAAAAAAAAGCAGTCAGAATGCTAGGAGACTGATGAGACCCAAGTTATAGATGGAGGAGTTAGTTTTAGAAAAGGATACACATTTTTCCCCCTCTAAAATAGGAAGAGGGGAGGGTAACATTTTCAAGGAGGAAGGAAGGTAGACAGCTAAAAAGTATGTCTGAAAAGGCACTCTTTTCTCTGTGGAGTATGAGCCAGGAGGAGGAGGGCAGAGGTTTGTCAGCACATTAGGTAAATTTAGAATAGCTGTCATAGGGTGTTCCAAAGGGAATCACCTAAGAACAAGCAGAAGGGCTCTAAGAATGTCTGAGGTTTGGTTGAGGTCAGAAAGGGTGACAGCAGAGCAATTTGGCAGAAAGCAGATGCTGATGGCGTAGGTTGAAAGAAGGATCTACACTCTCTCTAGAAAATTTCAATCCTCTAATCTAAATGACTCATTTCTAAATTTCCAGCCTTTACTGCAATTTTCTCTTTACCATCTCCAGATTGATATTTCAAAGGGATCTGCTCAAAATCAAATACAAGCTGATCTCCTCTATTTCATCTTCCTAATCTACTAACATTTGTCACATGGATGGAACTAGAGGGGATCATGCTAAGTGAGTAAGTCAAAAGGAGAAAGGCCAAGTATCAGATGATCTTACTCATGTGGACCATAAATAAACAAAGCTAATGAATAGACAAAACAAAAGTCAACCACTGGACAATGACAAAAGAATTGAGGTTACCATAAGAGAAGGGGATGGGGGGGGGGGGCAGGGTTCAATGGATAGTAGTGGAAGACTACTGGTAATTTCGTGGTGTTACATATTTGATGAATAGTGAACCTGTACATCTAAATTCATATTATTATATAAATCAGTTACCACAATATAAATGAACTTTTAAAAAAGCTGTTAGTCTTGTTTACTACTGTGTTCCTGAGTAATTTAAATATGAATCAGATCCCCCAAGAAAATCTGAATGAAAAAGTTCAACATCATATAAAGCTTTAATAGAATACTTGGCAAAACATTCATTATTCTTCTATAAATTCGAACAGAAGGGAGTTTAAAGAAGGAAGAGATTAAACTGGGGGAAGGACACAGGCAGTTAAAGATTTCACATGTAAGCTGACTGAAAGTACTCTAAAATAAAGATGGATGAAAAAATGATGAGAAGATAATTCTTCACAAAGAGAAGCTGGCACAAACACTTTAAGAAGAGAAGGAAATATGGAGATGCAGAATGGGCTTGGGTAGAAAAGGTTACTGATGGCAGGCTCAGGAGTTTGAGACGCTGATATTTTTTTAAAAGAAAAAGTGACCAGACCTGTGCTTTTATAAAATATATGAAACTATACCTTAGAGAACCAGAACAGGAAGAGAACTGTAGGATGTAGACTAGTTACAAAGCTAACTCAGTAAAGCAAGGCAAGAAGCAATCAAGGTGCTCACTGGTGTAATGGTAGCCTTAGAAGGAAGGCTGGGTAGCCATATTGCGGGTTCAAAACAATTCTACTTGATTACCACTGGCTGGAGAGAGAAGATGGAAAAGCAACCAGAATAAAATGTTTAGTTTTGTGATCACTAAACTGATTAATATCATCAAGTGCTCATTTTCTCCAATGTTTCCATTGTGGTGGTTTAGCAGTTCTGATGTTGGAGAAGCATGATTTATACAACTACAATGCCCCCAACCCTGTCTACTGGAAAATGTTTCAAGATTTCCAGTGGCCACCTGAAACTGCTGATAGCACTGATCCTATAAGTACAGGCACAATAATAAAACTGAACAATTATAAAAATTTACTATAATAATTATGTAAATGTGATTTCTCTCTCCAAGTATCTTATTGTAGCTAATATTTTCTGTGGTTGACCATAGATAGCTGTAATCTTGCAAAGTGAAAACATGAGAAAAGAAGGGACAACCTTTGTAACAATACACTACCAAATTTTGCCTGTGGGGATGGGGGAAACCCACCAGGTGATGTGCATATTAGATTCAACTATAATGAATAAATGATTAAATTTGCTATACCAAGATTCACTAAGTATATATCCTTAAAATAGCACTGACATGGAAAATTAAACAACTAATCCCTAGATTCTTGATAATGATTTGTATAAAGTAAAACTAAAACCATGAGAACAGACTGAGAAAGCAGAGAATGTAACCCCTACAATCTGGCTGGACACAGCTCCCTCCCTAACCTCTAAACTAGCAGCAGCCTAGTCCTTTCAGTAGGCTGATAGTTCCTTCACCTTTGATGCAGGTGAAATGGGAAGCTAGGGGAATGACTTGAGGAGATAGAAAGAAGATAAAAGTATCCTTAAGTAACATCTTGGAGGCAAAAAGAAAATTTGAAATGAAAGCACCAGAATGATGAGCACAACAGTTCTATCCAACTAGTTCTCCACGAAAAAGTTCTCCACAAACTAGCTGTTACCTTGGGCAAGATATTTAGATCTCTGAAGTAATTTTGTTCCTTTAACTGTTATGTAGGGGAGTGTACTAGATTATATTACCAAACTTTAAAGTACACAGGAATCACCTGGGAATCTGCTTAAAACGCAGTTGTTTCAACTGTGATTCAGAATTTGGGGGATGGGAAATAAAAGTATGCGATCCTCTACGGCCCTAAGTGCCAACTGATGAGCACTAAAATTTAATGTGATACTTCAAAAAATATAACAAAATCTTAGTTCACTACTACTTTACTTCTTTGTTACAGGGTTTTTTTTTGTTTTTTTTAAGAGGGAGAAAGGTGTGTACCCTGGTGACCTAAAAGGTTTAGTCCACCAGACATTTCCAAATACACCACAAGGTCCCCATTCATGACTATGTGTGTGTGAACCAAGATGAACAACTAAAATAAAGTAAATCAAAATAACTCTTCCTCCTCTCTTCCTGCCTGCACCTTTCCTCTAAAATAATTAATTAATTAATTAATTAATAAAAAAGAAGACAGGGAGGAAGGTAGGAGGAAGAGGTATTTTTATTTAGTAGTGTATTTTGGTCCAGACCCCCATCCCAGGTTGCAAACTCAGGTCCAGGTTTAATTTTTGTAATGAAGCAATAGTGATAAGAGTACTTTATAAAAACTAATAGGCCCAGGGTACGCTCTGGTGACTTACTGGTCTAATATACCTGGGAGCAGTCCCACATACATCCCAAGGTCCTGGGTTCAAGACCAAAGACGGGAGGAATAATCAATGTGAATTAATAAAAAATAAAGCTCTTCCTCCTCCGCTCTTCTTACCTGCTTGCCTATTCACCTTCATTCCTGCCTACACATTTCCTTAAACAACTGGAACACTGATAAAAAGAATCGTTTGTTCTTTACTCCGGGGTTTAACTTAATATATATCAGTCTCACTTTTCAGTATGTTCTTAAAAATGTTATATTAAGATATTAACTGCTCAACCATCAAGAAATCTAAAGTTTATTATATTTTTATTTATCTTGTTAAAGGAAAGGTTCAGGCAGAAATGAAGGCAAGGTCCAGGAGGCAGGAAGACAGAAGAGGAGGAAGCATTTTTATTTTATTTTTATATAGTTGTTCACACAGGTTGACTTCCCCCTACCACATGAACCCAGATGCATGTGGCCTGCACGCCTTTGAGGCGACTGACCTAACTTTTACTCCACCAGGGCATGCCAAAGCAGAATGAAATTTAATTTTGATTTAAAATTTGTATTTTAAGTTATTTATGTTCTACTGCAAAGTTTTAACAAAGACCATTAAAGGATACTCTGAACACAGCACTAAAATCTGCTGCAGATGGGAAGGAAAATCTTGAGAGCAAAAATAGATTGCTATTACAAGAGCTCTGTGATTACCTTAAAAAGATATGTTTATCCACAACTTTGGCTTCTGTGTTCTTTACCAGTGACCACTGGAGACTAACAGTTGCTCTTAGAACTTCACCCCTTGTCAAAATAGTTGCTGTATTCTGTCTCATTTGATACCAATTTTTAACTTGCTCCTGAAGCACTAGTGGATCTCACACCTGTCTGAGTCTAGAGCCTCTGGCAGAGCTTTTGAAAAATACTGATTTCGCAGATTAAATCAAAGCATCTTTTTACTCAAGACTCACTCAGTATAAGTGCCTTTAAATAAGTTACTACTAACAGAGGGGAAAGTAATTGTTGCAAAGGTATAAAACAGTATTTTAAAATTGCAAATAACAGAACACAATTTAAAACATCAATTCTCTGAATTCTAGCATAATGTGGTAATCTTTCCAAGGAGCATCACATTTTTCTGATTCAACTTTTGTAAACAACTAACCCAGTCCATAAACTAAATGATGATTTAGAGTAGACTATCCTAAATCAAAATATCAGAAATAGTGGTCTATTTCTATACTTCTAACCTCAAGTAGGACACCCGACTTTGGCTCCATAATTAATGCCAATTACACTTAATACAAATCCTCACAGGATAAAACAAGAATGAAAGCTATTTTTCCTACCTCAGAAAATGATTAGTATTTTAAAAAATATTTTCTAAGCTAAGAGAATCGAAATAGTTGAAAGTAGGGTATTGCCCAGCAGAAAAATACTATTTCAAATTTACAAACCGCTGGCAGAAAACAGCCATTAATTAGTTCCTTTCTCAACCTATCAACTCAAACATCCAGGTGAACTGCTAGTCAAGAGGGAGTTTTTAAATAAAGAGTTCATGACTCTTCTATCATGTGCTGCACATGGAGCAACAGAAACAGAAAATGACTGACTACACAGTATCTGAACTTTGGGCAACTACAACAAAGCCTCTGAGCAATAACCTGAAGACAACAAAAGAGTAGTAGGTATTCCGGGCATCTCTTTACAGAAATGTTAATGGTCTCATATGTCCTGTGAGGGGGAACTGATTGTATACTTCTAATTTCGTTCCCTTTCAAAACTCCACTGAAAGTACAAAAAGGGGAATTTAAAAAAAGAAAATGAACAAACCCACAAGGTCATGGAGAACAGAAGAAATACGGAAGTTCAAATAAGGAAGAAAGAGTGAAATTAGTTTGAGAAGCACACTAAACTCCACTCTGTCACCACCCTTGTTATAACCCTGAATTCTGGAATGTATTCTCAGGATAGGGTAAACAATAGGTCTTTCTGGCTTAGTCATCATACTGCAAACAGGAAAATTCATGACCATATATAAATAAATGAAGGCTAAGACATTCTCTCTACCTTGAAGCATGACCAAAAATTGCTAAATCCACAGTGCCACTCACTGTTCCCAGAATGCTATGCTACTCAACAGAACTTTCTGTGGATGATGCAAATGTTCTTTCTTCATTTGCACTGTCCAATACAGTAGCTTTACCACACAAGGCTACTGAACACCTGAAATGTGAAATAATACAAGTGAGGAAATAAAATTTTAACTATTTAAATAACATAAAATTATATCTCTTTATATTAAAATTAGTGTTTTAAATAAATTTATAAAATATAGTACATAGTTTTTGCATAGTACATATATTTCATCAGAAACCTCCATAATACTACACTAAGAATTTCAAGGACAAGAGTTTAAACTCTAACTTACTGTAATAATTATAGTCGGCAAATTCTGGGGGCCAAAAAAAATAAGCAATTTAGGGGGGAAAGTATCATACTTTGTTTATTTGGAAGTCAAAACTACCAAAATGAAGATTAGTCATAAATCTTTAGGTAAGATGGTTTGACCTTATGCAAAATAACTCTGTAAGATGGTATAACAGGTTTTTTTAAATTCCTTGAGGAAAAACAAACAAACCCTAGATACCAGAGAGCTGAACTACTGTATTTTAAAATCAAAGTTTAAATAATAGCAATAAAAACAAATGCATTTTACATAGCATTACATTTATGGCTAGTTGTGTAAAATTTATAATTCGGAATCTTTAAAAATAAATTGATAAAGTCAGATACCATGAACTTTCTCAATATGCTGTGTTCATTTATAAACAGAATTTGGAACATTAACCTTAGAAGACCTTTTGAACCAGCAGAGAAAGTATACCTTAAGATTGATTCAGATTTACTCAGATTTTCTAACTTGATCAAGTTAGCACTTCTATTAGCTTCAATTTCATCATCTGTAAAATGTAAATTATGACCATCCTAACTAAAGAGATAACACATGTAAATCACCTAAACAGTGCCTAGCAATGGTACCTTCAGCAAATAAAGCTCCTTATATTTTATTATGAACCAGAAAGTCCAACTAGAACCTCGTCATCTCTTTCCAGTTACCAGTAGGATCAATTTTTATAGAAGCCCTGAGTAACAGAATGCTATGAATGAAAGAAATCAGGACTGCTTTGAAACACTCATTTCCCTCTATTCTCTGATGACCAGAATACAAATTTAAAAATTGAGCTCACAGTTGATGTATAGCTTTTTTCTTCCTAGGACTATTAAATGGTTGACTAGCAAAGACAAGTAATAGTAAAGATAGTTCTCTTTAATATAGTAAAATTTAGTTACACTATCTTTTACCAATCTCCGGAACACAACTATCACCTACAACCATAATCAAACTCCACAGTGATGAAAACTGGGGCATTTGGAGTGAGCTGATAGGTTCTGTCCCAGCTCAATACATATCAAGCAATCACACAGCAAATTCTTAATCCTTTGATAAATTCTAAATGTCTCAAGCTGTTGTATGATTCTACATATTGTGCTTTGCTTAAGGGTGTGTTTGGCTACAGGGGCAAAAAGAGCTAAATTCAAGCTCTGTTCATGTTCCATGAGTCAAAAGATGTATCTGCAGGAGTGCCAGTCATTTGCCTGTATCCTGAACCAGAGGGAGTGTCATTCTAGAATTTGCTTAAGGTCACTACACAGGCTATCAGTGATCCAGAAATTATTCTCCATAGTAATGTTTCAAACAATTTTATGTTTATACTTTAGTGAGGAAAAATTCATTCAATAACCTAAACTCTAGAAACAGTGGTATCCCCATCGACAAAATGGAAACGGGGGGGACAATACCTTACACAACAATCATCTCAGCTCCATGAATTGGTTATAATAAAGCCCAGCTGCTGAAAATCATCTCTCAGATGGTGTACAATATCATTTTATAGACAATCTGACCCAGGTTTTGTTAACAGGCACCCAAGTGGGAGACAAGAAGTCAGAAACGAAAGCTAGGAATGGCGTGAACACAAAGTTTAAGACCGAGAAAGTATCACGCCCCCCCTCCACCGCCCCCAAAAATAGACTGAAGAACTGGGGGGTTGGGGGCATGACACAAAGCAACCCAGGAATAGCAAATAAACAGTGGCATATAGTTCTCTGCCTTTATTGTTTTCTTTGAGTTTCCTATTTCCTTCAGGATAAAATCCATGTCAAAGACTTTTATGCCTTATCTTTCCAGCCTCCTTTCCCACTTCTCCCTGATACAAATCCCTTAATTCCAGTCATGCACAATGTTCTATAAATCCTGGAATACAACCCATTCTCCTATGATGCCTGACCTTCCACCTTTGTATCTGGCTAAGTCTTTCAGGGTTCAGCTCAGATATCACCTCCTGTGGGAAGGCAATTCTTCCTGAGCCCCATCAATCACCACCTCTAATCTAAGTGACCTGATCCTTCCATGTACTAACACGGAATGCAGTCATTTCTATCACAATATTATCAATTACTGTGCTGTTGGTACTCTGAGCCTCCCAAAGACAAGTGCAAAAACTAACTTTTAGCATCTTTTTCTTTTCAACTGTATTCTAACTAAAAACTATCATTCTACTTTGTCAGGTACTGAAAAATAATTACCCCTTAAATTTTTTTTATTAAATGTTCTGTTGCCTTCAAGAATATCTCTCCCCCGCATTCTTTTAAAGAGGGCTAATCATTTTCATGTTTTTTTGCTTTTCCCACCCACCTGGCTCTGGGTCCTTGGGCTTTCCATGGCCTGCACATTAGCCGCAGAATCACAGGGAAAGGCCAAAAATACATCTTTGGTTTTGTTTTATTTTTTAAACCCCAGCCCCTGGTCTCAAATCTGGGTCCTTGGGCTTTACATTACATGGTCTACATCTTAGCTGCCTCAGCCTAGTGAGTCACATGGTTTCACCTTATTTCTCCCATTTTTATGGTATAATTGTTTACACCAAGGATATCTTCCACTCAAACTTCAGGGTTCTGGGGCAGGGCAGGAGCAAAAAAACAATCTTCTAAGCAATTTTTATTCATTTCCTATGGAATATTTTAGTTCTGATAAAATCTATTGCCATTAGCCTAAAGATAGGAACTTCAGTTCCCTGAAAAACTGCTTGTATAAATTTATGCTAATTTGCATATCTAATTTATTAGTCACATGCTATGTATCTCCAGAAAGTATTTATTTTATAACTAGAAGTTTGTTTTTTTTTAACCATCTTAAACCATTTCACTCATTCTCCCCGCATTCTCCCTCTGGCAACCATCAATCTGTTCTTTGTGCCTATGAATTTGGGATGCTTCTATTTCTCTTTCAAAATTTCACAAGTAATTGAAATCATACAGTATTTCTCTTTCTCTGTTTTATCTCACTTAACAAAATCTAATTTTTGTCACTAAATTTCCTAATATTCCACTGTATATACAGCTGTGTATTACTTAAATGAAGATAAGTTCTGAGAAACGTGTTTTAGGCAATTTTGTTGTGAAAACGTCACAGAGCATTAACTACACAAAACTAGACGATACAACTTACTATACCCAGAAGCTAAAGATACAGCTGATTAGGACCACCATTCTACATATGATCTGTTGTTGACTGACATGCCATTAAGCAATACCTGATTATATGTATTACATTACTTTATTCATTCACTGATGGACAATTAGATTGCTTACATGTCTTAGCTACTATAAATAATGCTGCAAGGGACATGGAGATGCCCATCTTTTCAAACGTTTTTGTTTCCTTCAGATAAATACTCAGAAATGGAATTGACAGATCATACAGGAGTTCTATTTTTAAAGTTCTGAGGAACCTCCATATTCTTCCATAGTGAGCACATCAATTTATTTTCCTACCTACAGTACACAAAAGTTCCCTTTTCTACACACCCTCACCAACATTTGTTCTTTATTATCCTTTCAATAAGTCATTCTAACATATAACCTATGTTCAACAAATTTATGACAAAGAAGCCAAGAATATATAATGGGGAAAGGACACTGTCTTCAATAAGCAGTGTTGCGTTTTAAATTAGACAGTCACATACAAAAGAATGAAACTTGACCACAATCCTATACCAAACACAAAAATTAAGTGAAAGTTTTAAACACTGGAACATAAGGCCTGAAACCATAAAACTCCTAGAAATGGCAAGTTCCTTGACCTCAGTTTTAGCAATGATTTTTTGGATCTGACAACAAAAGCAAAAGCAGGACGAGTAAAATTAAATAAGACTACAATAAACTAAAAAGCTTCTGTATAGCAAAAGAAACCACCAACAAAATGAAAAGGCAACTTACTAGAGAGAATATATGAAAATCATTTACCTGATGGGGTTAATTATATATACACACACACACACACACATATATATATGTAATATATAATTCATACAACTTGATTGAAAAAACAAAAGTAATCCCATTAAAAGAAGACATTTTCCCAAAGACATACAGTTAGCAGACAGGTACAGGAAAAGTCTCAACATTACTAATAACCGGGGAAATGCAAATCAAAATCACGAGATACCACCTTAATTAACTCTTGGTCTTTATCAATTCTTTGTTCAACATATACATATAATTCCCCCATCTACAGAGATCTAGGAAGTTGCTTAGTAAAAGTTTCTCTAGTTAGTATTATGTTTTAAGTCATAGATGTGTACCTTGCTATTTTTAAGTGTCTGATCTATAACAATCATTTAATTTCAAGATAAATGCTAGATAAGATATTCATTTGTACAATAATATGTAAAAAAAAACATGATCTTTGAGAAATCAAATCCCAAAAAACATATTAACACATTTCAAAGATTTTACAATTTACTCCTTGTTAAAGAGCCATTTGATTCAGTTGAAAGATAAGAGGAACATAAAGGTATCAGTTTTATCCATGGTGGTGTGAATGCTTCAAGAACTGCTCAAAATTAAGGGGAAAAAAAATCTACAATATTCTGTCTTATCCTTCACTAAGACAAGAAACAATTTAAAAATATATTCCTCAACTGGGGAGTGGAATACTACTCAGCAATAAGAAGGAACAAGCTGCTGAAGCGCAAATGCCTATGCTAAGTGAAAAGAAGATAGACCCAAAGGGTATGACTGGAGGATTCCATTGATGTAAAATTTTTGCAAAGGTGAAACTAAACAAATAAAATACAGATCAGTGATTATTGGGTATGGGAGGAGGTAACATGGGGAAATTTTTTCAGTGAAAGAACTATTTTACATTTTCATTGTGGTCACAGTTACAAAACTGTATATGTTTGTGAAAGTTTACAGAACATACACCAAAAATGGTGAATTTTACTTCATGTAAATGTAAATTATCCTGAATGGGAAAAAATTGTACATTTCTTTTAGTCTACTTCAAAAAAAAAAAAAAAATCTACTCCCTTTGAGAAATATCATAGCAAATATACAGTAAACTAAAGGTAAAAAATGTATCCTCGATTATTAGCTGGCTAGCATGTCAATGAATCTAAGAAACACGTTAGCTGTTGGTTAATTATCTACCTTTTCCCATTCTCACACTCAAGTCTCTAGGCTCCACCAAATTCTTCCTTAAACATGTATTTCAAATCTAATGCTTCTTAGATATTAAGTTTTTGTATTACTCCCAAGATTAAAAATCTTCCATTCCCAAGTGCCTAAAAGATAAAGTTCATATTAATTATTAGAGCATAAAAAAATCTTATTATCTGAATAATCTACCTTTTTAGATTTATTTTCCACCACAGGTAAATCACTCATACCTTTTAGAAAACAAACTGGTATTTTTATCAAAAGCCTTAAAATAACCCAAGTCCTTCAACACTTTAAGCCAGTAATTCCACTTCAAGGAATTTATTGTGGAGAAATAATATGCACTAAAACTAAAAACCAGACAGCTCAAATAAATAAAAACAGGAAAACAGCAAAGAAAATTATAGTATATCCACAGTATAGTTTCTGATGCAGCCATTAAACAATTTATGGAAAGTTTTTAAAGACATGATGAAATATTTATTATTTACTGTAAATGAAAAGATGGATAAAAAGATATATGTATAGTGTAACATCAAGCATATAAAATAAGACAATGAAAGAAATTTTATCTCCAACAATAGGAATATAAATTATTTTTATTCCTTTTTAATTTTCTGCATTTTCATATTTTATGAGCATATTTTTAAAATTAGAAATACACACACATACAATTTTGATTCCATGATTGTATTCCTAGGACTCCATTTTGAAAAAATAATGGAAAAGCATGCAAAGATTTATGTACAAAGACAACTTATTTCAAATGTGTTTAAATGTAATCAGAGATGATTAATATTACTGTACATGCACATACCATGAAACAAATCATCTTCAGATTTACCATACCATCGAATTCACCCATTTAAAGTGCAAGTTCAGTGGGGGTTTAGTATATTAACAAAGTTGTACATCCATCACTGCAATCAAATTTCAGAACATTCTGAACACCTCAAAAAGAAACCCCATTATCTACCCATGAACAGTCAGTCCTCTTTCCCACTCCCACCCACCCCAGAGCTAACCAAATGCTAACTTATTTCCCATCTCTACAGATATACCTATCCTGGTTATTTTAAACAAATGGAGTCATATAATATATAGTCTTTGAGTGGCTTCCTTCACTTGGCATGTTTTCTAATTTTATCCATGTTGTAGCAAGTATGAGTACTACATTTATTTTGACTGCCGGATAAAAATCCACTGCATGGATATATATTGTATCTATCCAATCACCAGTTGATGGACATTTGGGTTGTTTCCACTTTGGGGCTATTATGAATAATTTGTACCAGTTTTACATAGAGATGTTTTAATTTCTATTGGTTATATAACTAGGAGTGAAACTGTTGGGTCACACAGTAACTCCCAAGCTCGACTTCTTAAGGAACTGCCAAACAGGTTTTCCAAAGTGGCTGCACCAATTTACACTTCCACCAGCAAGGTACGAGGATTCCAACTTCTGCACAGCCATGCCAACATTTGTTACTGCTTTTTTACTGCAGTCATCTTACTCCAGTATGAAGTAGTATCTCAATGTCATTTCAATTTGCATTTTCCTTATGGCTCACAGGCTCATTGGTCATGTGCATATTTTCCTTAGGAAAATGACTATTAAAAGTCTTTTGAGTTGTGAAATACCTTTATATATTCTAAACACAAGTTCGTTGTCAGATAAAAGATTTGCAAGCATTTTCTCCCATTCTGTGGGCTGTCTTTTCACTTTCTTGATATTTTTTGATGCAAAAGAAGTCTATCATAATAAGATTCAATTTATCCATATTTCCTTGGGAACTTGTGATTTTGGTGTTATTGCCAAGAAAAATGACAAAAAGAAAAAAGACAATAAATGCATTGTTTAACCCAAATTCACAAAGACTTATGTTTATGTTAATTCTTCTAAGAGTTTTACAGCTTTAGTTATTACATTTCAGGTCTATGACCCATATGGAGTCAAATTTTATACAAGAGTATAAAGCAGACATCCAAGTCCATTCTTTTGCATGTGGAAATTCAATTGACCTAGTACCATTTGTTGGAAGACACTAGGCATAGTTGTCACACTGGGATGTGGGAAAGAATATAAAACTATTACCAATAAATTCAACAGTGAGAGACGAATCTATGCTGGTAGTTCCTGAATAGTTGCTTTCTCAGTAATTTCCATTATAGTACTTTTTACATTCTGTAATTATCTTATTCATTTGTTTACACATTTTGTATCTGTCTCCCCCCCTTAGAATGCATACTTCATAAGTAGGGGGACTTTAACCTTGTATTTTGTTGAATCCCCAGAGTCCACAATAGTAACATCATTCCTAGGAGGTACCCAGCAAATATTTACACAAAGACTGAGCATATATTTCAAATAGCTGGGGAAAAAAATACACCAAATGTTAATATTTTGGTTGAGATTGCCATTACAACTGAACCTTTTTTTTTTTTTTAATGTTCTACAATAAACATGCATTATTCTTATAATTAGATTAAGGTATTTCAAGATCTGTAATACATTTGGATCAATTTGTTATACCATGAAGTTCTAAGAACTTCACTTTTTTTTTTTTTTTGAAGGAAAGGTACAGTCGGGAATGAAGGTGAGTAGGGAGGCAGGCAGGCAGAGAGAAGAAGAGGCATTTTATTTTTACTTAGTTGTTCACACTGGTTCCTTCCCCCCGACAATCAGAACCCGAAGAACCCAGGTGGGTATGTGGCCTTGAACTCCTTCGGAGACGACTGATCAGAACTTTATTTCATGAAAAATATAGCTAAGAGTGGAATACAAGATATTCTGACATCAAGAATCAAGTCACTGAAATATGAAATTAAAGAGTTGATCATAAAAAAGTTAATCACACAGAAAGATTCCACATAAATAAGTTTAAAGAAATAATAAAATTAGAAACATGTTCTAATGCACTCCTCCCACCCTTTTCATTTTTTAATCTATAATTTTTGAAGAATGTACAAGTGTTATGAGGATATAAAGAAAAAGGCTAATTAGGATCTCAGGGTGTTTATATTGTTATTTTAGCCAAAAATTGATCATGTTTCATTTACTGCTTTAAACTAGTTACGAGCATGACACAAATTGTTATGATGGTTAATATTATATTTCCCATTTGGAGGAATGATGAAAGTCAGACACAGAACAGTAACCTACCTAAAGTCATACATATTAAGTTGCAGATTCAAGCCAAGATTAAAAAATCCTAAGCAGTGAGACTCTGAGCCAATGCTCTTAACCACTTTTCAGTATAATTTAACAGGAATGATAAATAACATCACCTCATTAGGTTGTTATAATGATAAGGTAACATAGGCCTGACACCTAGTAAACACTTATAAGTTATCTCAGGTAGCATTACTTCTTGTTTTTTTCATTTGTTAGGCTTTCAATAGATTTTTTTATGGTTTGGGATGCCTCAATGAGCATCAAATAACATTCAACTTCATATTGAGAAAAGAAAGGGAACTAGCATTTATTGACAAGTTTCTGGATGCCTGAATTATTTCAAATATACAGTCTAAAAATATTTGCCTATCTAATCCAAAAGAACTTTCACTTCAAGACACATGAAGTTCCACAAAGGGGAAAGTGCTATTCAATGACTTCAGTACTTAAAATTCAATTTTCATTATATTAAAAAAGGTATGGGGGAGTACTAGAAAGTTTAATAGAAATTAAAGCAATCTATATCCATGGAATTCTGTTTTGTCATAATTAAGAATGCCCTCTCATTCACCTACTGATGTTCATTAATAGCAGTTGTGGGCCTATGAGTGATACCTTGCAATTAAAATATATAAACCTATCTCGAGTCTAGGTTCATAAAACATTGTGCCATAAAAGGAATTCACATGATATCTCAGCACTGTGTCTGAGACATGTGTAGAAGTACAGAGAATTAAGTGTGTTGGTATCCATTCTAAAAAACCCCTTACAAATTAAATAGATCTACAAAGCCTGAGGAGGGTCCATAACAGTGAACACTAACCAACTGTGATTAATATAACCATTAACTGTATCTAGTGAGTAGAACTACATTTTTTATTGCATTTCATTTTACAAACTTAAAATTTTTAATGATCAATTCTATTACCGGAAAAACCTGTATGTCTGAAGCAATTTAGGTATGTGACTCTACTTTTTCAACTGCAAATTTTATGATGCAAATATTTTAATGAAAATTGAGTGCTTGAACTGAGATGTGCTGTATTGTGCAAACTAAATCTACAGAAAACCTATTTAAATGAAACAGGTGGCTAGAAAGAGTTCCCATATAGGTGCAATCAGCAAACTATAGGACCCAACATACCTTGAATCTCCAGTAGGAAGTGACATTGCTTTCCTGTCCCAAGAGGAGGTGCCTCTTTACCTACCAAGAGCCCCTCTATATAAGATGAATGCCCTGGTGGAACAGCAGTTAGGTCAATCCTCCCAGAAGCATGCAGGCCACACCACCAACCACCAACCCCCGCCCCCCAGAGCAATCAGTGTGAACTAAATAAAAATAAAATGCTTCTTCCTCCTCTCTCTTCCTGCCTGCTTGCCTAGTCACTTCATTCCTGCCTACACCTTTCTTTAAAAAAATGAAATAAAATAAAATAATTAAAGCGCTATAAGGCATGCCCTAGTGAAGGAGCAGTTAGATCAAAAGCCTCCACAGGAGCAAGTCACATACTCCTGGTGTTGTGGGGAGGGGGTGGGGGGAAGCAACTGGTGTGAACTAAAATGTAAAAAAATAAAAAAAGATGTTTCTTCGTCCTCTTCCTGTCTACCTACTCACCTTCATTGCTGCCTGCACTTTTCCTTTGAAAAAAAAAAAAAAGTGATATAAGGGTGTGCTAGCTTTTGTGCTAGGGAAGTACACTGTGTCTTGCCATGAGACTGTACTTCCAAAGTTTCCTTTTTGTTGTTCCTGAATAAACTCATTTGGTTGATGGGATACTGACTTTTTTTGTTTGGAATGAAGTATAAAATATATACTGAATTTTGAACTAGTTTAAAAACATAAAATGTCTCAATTTTTATACTAATTAAATACCAATACAATGTTTCAGGTCTATGGAGTCAAATTTCACCTTTTCTTTTTGATTTTTTTAATGAGGCTACTAGAACATTGTAACCTGCATTTTATTTCTATTTTAAAAAGTAGATCAAAAGATTACTCGCATTCTTAAAGCTTCAATGATGAGAATTCCTCAGCACTCCAGAATTTCAACAATTAACTTAAAAGATCATTCCCTAACAAGTTGGAGTCTCACCTTTATCTGCCAATGCTTAAGTTTTATTCCGATCACTACATGGAAATATTACCACCACCAAAATAATGCCATGGGAAACCATTTACAAATAAACAATTATATTTATAAGTAGGCAATTTTCTGAAAGCCTAGATAGGAATATGGGCAGGAAATCCATGCTTCTTTTCTGTGATAAGGCAAAAATCAGTAAAAACCTATAAAGAAATGCAAAAATGCTGAAAGTTAAGTCTTCTTCTGATGTGATCCAAAAGCACACACACAAGGATTCAGTAAGCACTGAAGTTTCTGTCTTTCAAGTGCTTAACCTATGCCCTATTACATCAGGGTAAGTTTTCTGACATCCCTTATGTTTAAAAAAAGGCCAAAATCTCAGGTTTTTCACACCTTCAACTAGATTAAAACCTGAATTTAAGGATTTAATTGCATCTTTACCGAAGTGAACTGCTTTTTATAGATATCCATAAAACTGATTCAACTTAAACAGACCAAATCATGGAATAGGATAAGTAGCTCATAAACATTACAATGTCAGCTACTAGAAGACCTATCCTTAAAGAAACTGAGACTCACTCTAGGGCAAAAACTACTCAACACCCCATGGTGGTTCCAGTACAGAAAATTATTTTCTATGATGAATATAAGTAACAAGTTTGTCAAAGTATTACTGCGATTAAACAACCTGGTATTTATTTTTCTATACTTCTCCCAATGTAAAGGATCAAGAAAAATTAACACAAGACAGTTTTAGAAGTACAATTCCATGTGCGACTTCTCATTTCTAACATCAAGGCAAAGAGGCATGGCCAGAGGAAAATAGTGATGAAAAAAAATTTTAAGTGTTATATCTAAATCTTTTGAGTATGGCTTTCATGGACAATCTACAGAGGACTATTATGCTACAAGGGAAAGGAGGTCAAAATACATAAATAACAAAACACATTTTGATTTAAACTAATTGTACTTAGGAAAAAGTCATTGCTATTTATTGTTTCTTCAAGACTAAGTTGCAATAAACATGAAAAGATAACTCAGAACTAATCAGAGAAATGAAATTTAAAAATAAATTATTCACACATATATTGGCAAGGTTTTTTCTATAATACGAAGCAGTGAAAAAGAAATGGGAGAAAATAGGCTCAAAGTACAGCTGATGGGCTAGTAAAGAGCAAAGTACATATGCATCTAGGACCTCCACTTCTAAATCTAAAGCAAGGAGATACTGGGGCTAGAAGAGTAATATATAACATAAACCATCTATTGAAAAACTATTTAAATAGACAAGAAAAGATGGCCAAAAAATTGGGAAGATGTTCAAATGTCCATCAATTCGGGGAAATGTATAAACCTATGTAGTCATAAACACTATTCAGAAGTTTAAAAACCAGAAATATAGCCAAAACCAAAATTTATCACTTCCCCAAAAATAACTCACCAATTTTAAGTTGCAAAAAGACACATGAAACATTTATATAAAAATTTTAAATATAAGGGGCAACTATAGATGCCTACATGTGTAGTTACAAATATGAAAATATCAATGGGAATTAATATATTAGTATCAGGTGACTATGTTGAACTTTACCTGAGCCCTGTGCTCCTGGAAAATAGTGATAGTTCAGAAATTCACCTCCATCATTTTGGGTTCTGAGAAATAGGTAAGAAAAGGATCCTGCCCTTGTTTATTGTAAAACTGGGACCCTATGCTTTTTCAAGACTTGCCATTTGACCTGCCTCAGGTCCCCAGTTTGTTGTTTTTTTTAAACATTCCTCATCATTTAATGTTCTCTCACTGCAATAGCCTGAAAAAAAAGAGGATCTCCTTAACTGGCAGGTACATTATGTCTTTGACACAAGAGTGGTTATCTCTAGGGAGGGAAGAGAATGAGATAAGGAAGATGCCCATTTAGCTGTAGTTGTAGCATAAAAACCTAAAATATGGCAGTTAGTCTTTCTTGTATAAAGAGATTCTCTGTACTTTTCTGCTTAAAATGGCTGAACATTAATTTAAATTTAAAAATGATATAGTCAGAAAAGATCACCACTCAGTCCTTTACAATGTTTTCATTTATATAAAAAAGGCACATGAATACAGGCCCAATCTATTCCATTAAGCTGTTATAAATAAAAACACTTTTGTTAATCATCATGTGGTAGAATATATTTATAATTCAGTCTGAGCCAATTAGTTCAGTTTGCTAGAGCAGAGTTCTGATAAAGGTTAAGGTTATGGGTTAGATTACTGCTGGACCTTTACACTCAGAGCTATAAAGCTATGCAGCAAAGGCACATACCACTGATTACAAGAGGAGTTAGGCAAGTGTGTGTGTGATGTCTCAATCCATACTCAGCAGAAAGAACTGGGCAGATAAACCTAGGAACTTTTGTGGTAGTGGGTAAATACTCTTTGTATGAGGAAGTTGACACACCCAGTACAGTGAGTAGATGTGGTTCCAGTGAAGGGTAGGTTTTCTCTCTCTTTTTTTTTTTTTTTTTTTTTTTTGGGGGGGGGGGGGCAATGTAAAATGAGACTTTGAAAACATGAAATCTCATCTTAAAGTGCCCAAGGTAATCCTTTGAGTTGGTTTCAAATTGCTTTATTCCCAAGTGCTTACAATTGGTGAATACCAGGAAGTGATTTTGCTAAAATAGAACAAACCATCAGCAGTAAAAATTTAATCTTAAAAAAAAAAAAGTAGTTAAAATTTAATTAAAAAAATACTTAGAAATGTGGAACCAAGCATCTAAGCAACAGATCTAAACAGTTTCAAATACAGAGGGGTAAAGCAGGCAAAATGTGGAATAAAGGAACTCTACACATCATCATATTCTCAAGTTGGAGATGATCTGTGCTCAAAAGACTAAATACAAGAATAACCTTTAAAAATGGTTAGTATATATTCAGAGCTCCTTGCAAGCATTCAAATAAGAGTAGTTGGTAAGTTCAAGGTCTCCTTGATCAACCTAAGGTACAAGTTTGAAATGTATTTGAAATCTGCCTATCTTGATTTTAATTTCTCCTTTTTTAAGAACCAGTAAATAAAAGACTTCCTTCATTTTAGTTGAAGGTACAGCAAAATGGAAGTTAAACTTGACTAAAGTTTAAGCATTTAACTTGAACATTTAACTAAAGTTAAGATGCTTGGTCTTATTTTTAAACAAAATAAAGCTTGCATTATAGTAACTCAAAAGAAAAAAAAAAAGAGAGAGAAATGTCAAATCAGTAGACTTTAAAATAGGCTCCAACCTGTTTTAAAGCACTTTTATCTGAGTGGATGGTTTTAAAATTACGAAAACGCCATGTCTTTTAGTATAAAGTATTGTACATTTATAATCTTAAAAATTATAAAGTCTTACTATGCTGATCCTCTTTTAAGTTAACGTAATTAAACCAAAGAACCAAAAACGAAACATTAAATTCCTTCTACATATCCTCAGCCATCAAAAACTAAGGGTTAACCTTTTTCAACTAAGAAATCAGCCTAGTCATGAAAGGTGCAATACCTTAAAGTTAAATTGTTATCCAGTGAAAACATTTTGTATGTAGATAAACTGGTACCAACCGCTTCCAAGCAGACAAATGCAGTAACAGTGTTGTATTTCTAGCAAAGTCTGGTAAGCCTTTGCTTGCAAATCGTTGACCAAAAATGGTAATAGAGTGTACAGACTAAAGAAAACGACAAATTGTTATGCTTGATCGTCCGGTTAAACATACTGTTCTACGGTTGACCATGTAAAAAGGTTAAATTTGTAAATTAAGCAGAGTCCATCACCCATAATAGTGAGCATGTTAACTTTTAGTGACTTGGAAAATTTAACGGATCTCAAAAAAGCTTTTTCATTTACTTTTATTAGCAGCCCATCACCATCCCCACGCTTTGCAGGTTAAATTGTTAAGTCAAACTACTCACAGGTAAAAAAATGTCTAACCACACGTAGGAACGACCGGGCAGGTAAGGGTTAAGAAAGGCACCGCCAGGCTTGACAGGCCCGACCCGAGTGCTACTGAAAGCTGATTGCCAGATAGGACAAACAAAGCAGCTGCAAAGGCCACCCGGTTCTTAAAAACGCCAGGGTCCCTCTCGCAGCGATCATTCCGCCCTCTAGGTTGTTCAATAAAGGCCCTATTTTCCTTTTCGAAAGAGACAGACCTCGCCGGCCGAAACTCGCACGAGTCACGACCCGCCTCTGTGCCCGGCTTTGGGGAAACCTGCGCCAACAGGCCCGAGAGGGATCCTGACGTCCCCACCCGGGGTGGCGCACCCCGCGCGCCTATCCCTGAAGGGTGGGGGAGCTCGAGCCCCGCTGGTCAAACTGAGGCCCGGGGCGGCGACCTCCAGCAGCTGCTAGCAAAGTAGCGTCCGGAGAGCCGCCCAAGGACGCCGGAGCCCCGGCGTGGGCGAGCGGCGGCGACCGGAACTCTCCCCAGCCGAGAGACTGCAGAACTGGCCTTCCCCGGGCGGGGCGCGGCGCTAGCCCCTCAGCCCCGATCCCCACCACCCCAGTCCCGCCGCCCGAGTCGCGTTGGCCCACGTCTCAGCCTCCCTCCCACTCACCATCTTCGCCGCGGCGGTCGCAAGAACGCGGAAGACTGAACCAGACGGCGCCGAACCTGCGGAGCGTCCTCCTCACTACAGCGAGACGAAGCGACCGAGAGAGGAAGAAGACGTGGGGCGCGAGCTTACCAGGGGGCGGGCGCGCTCGCGCGCACCGCGGACCCAACCGCGCCTGCGCACGTCACGCGCTGCCCACCGTTGCTGCGCAACTGGCCGGCCGGGTAAGGCCCCGCCCAGGCTGCCCTTCCGCCTCGCGGCGAGCCGGAAGTCTTTCTTTACTCTGCAGACTGGGTAACCCTGTGGACCGTTCACCAACTGGAGTCTAAGGGTTGGGGGTGACTTTCCCTCGCCTGCTAAAAGAGTGGACACCGAGCTCGGGTTGGCTCCTTACGGCGCGGGGCGGCAAAAGATATTGCTGGGCCAGGGCCCTTCAACCCCCTCCTGGGCGGGGCCACGTGGCACCCCGCCCATTGCGCCGCCGTTGCCCTTACATGGAATTAGCCACCTGGCCAGGTGTGCGCCACCGTTTGGGGCGGGGCCTGCGGGGGTGGAGGGCAGAGGGTGTGGGCGGGACCGCGGTAGGTAGAAGAGGGAGAATGGGAGGGAGGGACTGCTCCCGCCCCCGCCCCGCCCCTGCGCCAGCCGAGGGCTGGGACGCTTCCCGCATTTTTTACCTACTTTGGTGCGATTCACGCCATCCTCTTCTGATTGGCCCAGTCGGGCAAGTCAGTCCTCGCGTGAGAGGAAAAATCTGCACATTTTTCCTCTTTTCCCGAGGCGACTGTGGCCGTTCAGAGTGCACTGTGAGTCACCACTAATTTCAGGTCTGGAAAAAACAAGGAGTGATTTATTTATCTTTGGGAACAGCCTGGGGAAGGAGGCCCGGCAGTCCGCAGGGGTGTGGCTGGGAAACGGCAGAGTAGTCTTGGAACGGCGGCGCCAACACTGCTGCTGCTTTTGAGGAGGAGGGAGGTAATTTAGGATTGTGTTATTTTAATGGGCAGTTGCATCAGGAACACGATTTTCCGAGGGCCACGAGGAATCCCAACGTTTTTCCCCAGGGTGTTTTTGTAGAGAAGAAAGGGAACAGATTTTACAACTGGGATAACTATTTAAATGTTACTTAAGTATGGCTTCCGAGAACATCACAGTTCTCTACCAAAACTTTTAATTCTCCAAATATGAGGCTTTTGGACAAGATGGTCAATATTTTAATTTTTTTCTGGGCGCTATAAAATCTAGGTTTATGTGGCTTTTGTCCTACCCACTCAACATGGAAACTCATTTCTCTTTCCTCTGGTCCTATTTTTGTTGTCGTTTTCTTAACAAAAGAAGTAAGTGTGGCTCTTCTGAAGTCTACCACTTGCCACAAGATTTTTGGCAGGCTAGAACGTTGGTTTTCTACTTTAAAGAGAACTTGTCTAAAGTAAGATTTTTGTGCCCCACTCCCAGAGTTTCCCATACAGTACATCTCGGATAAGACCAGAGAACTTACTTCTCTAATGATTGCCAGGTGAGAGTGATGCACTTTGAGAAGATAACTCACCTGTATCCAGCTGCAGCTGGGATCCTTTGTTTTTCTGGAACTCAATGCCCTTTTCCCCCTGTAAGTGCCCAGAGACTTCTTTCTAGTCCAAAATTGAATCGTACTCATTTAAGGACACAAGTCGGTCTGCTCCGGCCTCTTCTGTATTTCATCTTCCACCCTGCCACCCGAGTTCCCTCTACACAGAAGAATCTGATCTTGTCTCTTTCCTACTTAAAAGTTTCTGTAACTTCCTCCAGTACTGTCAGTAAATCAGTCTTGCCCTTCTGCCTCTGGGCTCACTCTTCATTTTCTGACTTGTCGCTCACATGTTCGAGACTGTCCAATTTCCTCCCAGAGTACTCTTCTCATTACAGAACCTTTCCTGCTCTTTCTAACTAACATGATCATGAACCTATTCATTTCTCATCCTGGAATGTTCCAATTGCCTTTCCACTCTGGAGAGCTCTGACTACCTCCCAAGGGATCAGTAGTGTTCTCTTATAATCATGCAGTCATCATTTTTCAAATCTTAATAAAATCTAGATCGACTGACGATCTTGTTAAATGCATGTTTAAGGGTGGGGGTCTCAAATGCCCCCATATTATTTGGCTACTGCTAGTCCTCAAACCACACTTAAAGGAATCTAGTTTTTCCCTAGACTGACATAGCCCCTGTTAAGTTGTTGTACGTGTTTAATGTGTGTTCAGCAAGTAAACCAATATCTGAAGAAGTTTTACAATCAGGCAGATTTTCCCATCAATTTATTACAACTTCAAAGTCCCCTGTTTTTCTTAAGATCTCACTGAACTTTAACCTCTGCATTTACATGTAAGTTTTCTAGATGTTTTCCTTCTTCTTCATCCCACCGGAGAAGTTTTAACATAAAATCTCTTTAAATATGTTATGACTGATGGAGTAGCAGTTAGGTCAGACATCTCAAAGGATTATAGGCCACATACCCCTGGGTTTGAGTTCCAGGTCCCAGGGAAACAACTTGTATGAACAGCTAAATAAAAATAAAAAGCTTCTTCCTTCTCTCTCTTCCTGCCTGCCTTCATTTTTGTCTGCACCTTTTCTTTTAAAAAAGTAAAAAATTAAAATATGATTGTATGACTTCTCATTTAGAAAACATTTTGTATGCTTATTCTATGAATATATAGGTGCTTTCTTTTAAAAACATTTATTGTTTTTCTTGGTTTCTTTGGGGTTTTTTGCCTCTTGGTATGCCCTATAATTTTTTTCTTGGTAGCTGTGTGTAAAGTACTGGGTAAAAGGAACTGCAGAAAGCAGGCTTATAGTGACATGGTGGGTGGGGTGGTACATTCTGTATTCCTATGAGTTGGTCTCAGTCATTTCCTGAGTCTGTACCTCTAGACTGAACTTCACAAGTTTATCACAACTTTTTCTCCCTTCAGGTGGGACAGTATGGCTAGAGTGAACTGGAGATTAGTATCTCCCTTCTCCAGGTCAGGCTGGTTAGACTCTGGTTAATTAGCTTTCCTCTGGGTATAGGCCTCATTAAGAGCAGAGTGCTCTGGCATATTTCATATTGGTATCTTTTCCCTCCCCTTGCCCAAAGTGAAGGAGATTTTTCTCTGCTATTTACTCTTGAGAACCTGGCAGAGCTTCAGAAGGTAAAACAGAAGTATGGGGCCCCCTGAGACTGAGTCTCCCTGGAGTTTTTAACACTGATTTGTCTGCCCTGAGTCTAGCAGTTTGTCTGGATTTCCTACCCCAGCACTGATTTACTTAGGGCCATTTCTGCTTCTGAGTGTCTGCTCTGGTAAGCCTGCCCCCGGTGTGTATGCACCTGTCCCCAATGAGGGGGCAGTAGTTTGTCCTGTGTCCGCCTCTGTTAGAGAGCTAAGAATAATTTTCTCTTCAGCTTTTTACTTGTTAGGGCAGAGTGGCAACTTCCAAGCTCTATATATGTGAAAGTAGAAACTAGAAGTTCATCCCTTCCCTTTGAAGATATTTCCCAGAAGTACCAGATAGGGCTTCCACTTTTATGTCATTGACCAGAATATAGTCATCTGGCTGCAAGGAAGATGGGAAATATGGTCTTCTCTGAGCCACAGTGTGCTAAACAAGAAACAGGGTTTTCTTCACTGAGGACGAAGAGGACTATGGATCTTCAGTGATAACTGACATGACTTATTTATATTAGTCCCATTCTACAGATGAGGTAAGATAAAGCGATGTTCCTCAGGAGCCCAGAACCTTCATATGACATGCCACACATGGCTGATGCTGAACAAGAAAACTGTCATGACTTTTTTAACACCACAGAGGGATTTATACAAAAGGAAGCAAGCAGAAGCTGTCAAAAATACATTCTGAACATTCCTTTACCATAGCCTAGTCCTGATGGATCAGGCACCGCCCCCCCCCACCCAGGGCCTCAGGCATCTATTTTAAGAAAGTGCTAAATATATTTAAGTATATTTCATGGGAATGACGTAATACCACATGGTAACGCTATTGATTTCTCTTAGTCATTATGGTAGAGTAAAAGTCCTATAGCTTCCCTGCTTTATAGCATTAAAAGTTGAATAGTTATATGTTTCACTGGTAATCGTGTCCCTTTGAAATTAAAACCATGAGAAAATGTAGTAGAAAATGACACAACAGTCTTGACCAAAGGTTATTTACCTCTTTTGGGCAATGTGTTCCTTTTGAGATTCTGATGAAAAGTATAGCCCCTCTCTAGAAAAGCAGACATTTGCTCCTACTCACAAAGCATGGCCTACATTTCCAGGAAGTTCATGAACTGCTCTGAAGCCCATCCATTAAACTATTTCAGAAAAATATTTAAAAAGGAAATTTGTGGCTAAATGAATGAAAATCCTACAGTTCCTCCCCCACAATCTACATGCCAAGAGCAGAGTTGGTATCACATTGATTATCAGCTTAGCATGAAACTCTCCAGACCCTTATAACACAAAACATTAAAAAATACATAAATGGCTTCCACAGTACATATACCACTCTTGTTTTTATTCACTCAGTCAGCAGTATATCTACAGGATCTATCCATATTGTCTCCCCATTTTTCAAACATTGTACATTCTCTGCAGTTGTGATCCACCAGCTATACTTCCGGAGAAAGAAAAAGCCATAAAGGAAGCTAGTACTTGATTTAAGGATAGGCTAAATAATTTCAAACTTTACAGAATGTAAAGAAGCCCAAGGATTGAGTGTGATTACAAGTTTAAAAAAATCATGAAGGATAGGAATGAAGTGAATAGAAACTTTAGAGCAAATTTGAACATAAAAATCAGAGGGATTTTCTTAAAGCTCAAAAGATGAAACTTCAGGAAGAGTGAAAGGACTATTTTGCATGGTGGATAAAGATGGGAGGAAGATGGCAGATGAAGAAGAAAGGCATGGCAGACAACAGCATTCCATGGCAACTGTAGGGCAGGAGACCTTCAGCAAAGTGCCACCCAGGAGGCAGCCAGCTAATGTCAAGCACTGCTGCAGCCCTGCTGAAATGTGGGGAGATGGTATCAACACAGTCAAATGAGCTGCCCAGAGCTTGCCCTCACCCCACTCTCACCTCCCCTGCCTACTGAAGACTTAATCAGACCCTGGAACAGAGGGGACTGGGAAGCCATCTGAAAGGCACAGGGCCTCCTGGTTGAAGTGTTGAACTCAGATTGAAACATCCAAGTTTCTCTAGGTTGGTGTGTTGCCACCTGTCTTCCTCCAGACTCCAAGAAAAGCCAGCTTAAAAGAGACCCCATCCCCCAGGTGTTCTGTACAAGTCCAGGTAGATGAAAATCTTAAGGATATATATTTGAGGCCATCGATAAGATGAGAAGTAAGAGTCCAAGCATTCTGATAGTCAGCAAGCTGGATGAACTTAAATAGAAGCAGGACAAGAAATTAACATGACCATAGTAAATATTCTCAGAAAGAGAAGGAAAGTTATTGGGAAACCAGAAGCCAGAATAGAAAAACTGGAGATATTAAGAAAATAAAATATTACTCTTGAACTAAAAGATTCTGTGGATGGGCTGGAAAACAGACTGGCTATATCTAAAAGACAAGACTGAGACGATGAGGTCAAAGAATTAAATCAAAAAGTATCAAGAAAGGATAAAGTGGGTGTGCCCCAGTGGAGTAGTGGTTAGGTTAACCGCCTCCAAAAGGAGTGCAGGTCATATACCCTTGGGTTTGAATCTTGGGTCTGAGGGCCAACAACTAGTGTGAACAACTAAATAAAAATAAAATGCTTCTTCCTCTTCTCTATTCCTCTCTGCCTGCCTATTCACCTTATTCCTGCCTTTCCTTTCCTTTAAAAAAATAAACGTAAAGTGATGAAAAGAATGAGAGAGAAAAAAAAAAAAAAACGTGGAGGAGAGATGGCAAAGGACCATCTGTGTGCCTAAAGAAATCCCAGTGATTAGTAAACCAAGCAGAGAGAATATCTGAAGAATAATAACTTCAACTGAATTTTTAAAATTACTGAATTTATTATTTCAACATTTATTTTGTTCTGAGGGTGAATGAGAATTTCTGCTGAAATTCTAGTCAGCTACAGGCAGACAACAAATCAATGGGTGGTGCAAAGTGCTTTGTGGACAGTAAAACTGAGTGGCGTGACAGGGTAATGGGGGCCAGGGAGGGCACATTTAAATGGGTACTCAGAGAAATCTTCTCTGTAGAAGTGGAATTTAAGCTGAGACTTAAATGCCAAGAAGGACCCATTGTGAAGATAGGAGCTGGGGAAATCCCCGGCCAAGGAAATGAGGTGGTGTGTTCAGAGAACAGAAGGAAGATGGGTCTGGTGACCCAGGTATGAAGGTCACCTGTTAGATCAGCAGAACCATGTAGATCATGGTAAAGAGTTCAGAGAGGATGAATGAAAAAACTGAATCATAGCTTCAGTATAAAGTGATATATTTATAGTTAAATTGTTTTTAATTCTATGAGCCTGAACATAGGAAACAGACAATATTCAACTATCTTGACCTCGAAAAAGAATTCCTTAGGGTTTGGTCTAATATGCATTAACCAAGTAGGAGTTGAAACAACCTGACCTTTAAAAGGATGCTTGTATCATCCTATTCCTATTATTATCACTTTCATTTCTCAGATGAAAAAGAGGTGGTAAGTGTTAAAAAAGAAAAGTTTGTGTTTGGACACAGAACAAGTATGGAGTTTATGTTCACAGTGGGGCACCACTTTGAAAATTTCCAGTTAGATTTGACAGATGTTTACTGTGTGCCAGTTGTGGCCATGTTAGCTACCAGGAATAAAAAGATGAATAAGTCATGGGCCCTACCACAAGAAGATCATGAGTGGAAACAGATCCTTGCCAAGATAAACTTGGCCCAGGTTCCCTTGGGAATTCTCAGGAGCCTATTGGTAGGGCAGATCATACCAGGGAGCTGTTACCAGATCTTAACAAGTGAGGCATCCAGAAGGGAAGGAAGTGAATAGTATCAACATGATTTCTCACTTCGGTTGCTGAATGTGGTTAAGGAAGAAATGGCTAGAGGGTTCACTCAAATCGATGTTCAGAGAAAAAGCACACCAAGTGTTCCTACGGAAAACTTAGGCTCCTTGAACCAAGAAACCTAGATGGATATAGATGCTATTTTATTTTTATTTAAATGTTTTTGCTTTGAGGGACTGTTCTGGCTTGCTTCCTAGTTTTCTCAGTGCCAGTTTTTAGTAAGTTGTTACACTAGCCTGGGTGTGGCAGGAGGGATGTCAAATGATGGTCCAGCCAAAGTAACCCAGCTCTGCCTAATGAGGGAACTCAGAGGATGTTCAAGGACAGCTTCATCAGAAATAGCCAAGGGGTAATGGTCACAATGTGAAATTCAAATGCCTTTAGTTTAACTGTTTGACTTTTATCACTAAGACTTCAATATTTCTATCACCGGCCTTCCAAGAAGATTTCTGAAACTGTTGTCACAAGTTCTAGTATGGACTGGTTATGTAACCTACAAGGTATACACCTCTTGGACCTCCTGTCCTTACCTGTAAATTGAAGGTGTTGGTGTAGTCAGTTTAACAGCTTTAGCTCTGCACTATTCAGAAGATTTATCTTGCACAATATTGGCAATTTGTGGAGTATCCTATTCTAGCTATACTAAGGCAGAACTTTGAGTATTGATTTATAAACTTTTGGTCTTGGGCTCTTGACACATGCCCAGTTTTTACCATAAAATCAATACATAGCTAGAATTGTCCAGATTGTGGGCTAACAGCAGTCTCAGTGCTGTTCACCAGCTGGCACTCTTATGTATAAATGAGAGGCAGACATGTCACATCTTGTAATCATTTCTGCTGCTTTTCTTTTCCGTTTTTTTGTTTGCTTGTTTGGTCAATAAATTCAGGCCCAGTCATTAGGAGGTGGTCCCCTGGCAAGATTTTCCACGCTGGAAGTAGAAGGAATCGCTTGTTCAATTGTAGTCTAACTCCTGTGGAAACTCTCCCTTCAACCCTTTGAGCCAGTGAGTCACTTCCTGCCTTCAAAGTCTCCACTTCCGTTCTCCACAGCCCAGGCCTAGCCCTCTTGGAGAGGGGTCTGGCTGCTATGCAGAGAGGCTGAGGCAGGCAGCACACCTTGAATGGTTTGGAAGGATCAGAGAGGGACCCTCCAGGCAGGAGCAATTATGTATGTGCTCTGATAAATGCCAAGTATTAGAGACTAGATTCAGCACTTTTCCTTTTATTTGAAACCACTCCAAGAAAGATACACCCATAAAAGGTACAGCGGGTTGCGGGTTTATTTTATGACTCACGGAAATTTCTAAAATGATAAATATTGCCTCAGCAGTAGCCTGACATAAGAAACACTTGACTAACACCAGACTCTATGGTTACAAGAAACAAGAAAAGTGTATTCAACAAATAAATTGTGACTCAACTTCCAAGCTTTCAGAGGAAAACGCAGAAAACATTGCCTGGATTCTCTTTGGTGCCATTCTTGGCAGCCTAAGGTTTCGTTTGTTCTTCCTGAGGCTAGAACCTTACTTGAAATGATTGCCATATCTTCCTGGCCAGGGAGCCATTTCAAATGCCTTTGGTTTTATATTTTATTTAGTCCAGATTATTTTTGGCTAATAGAATGAAAATACCAACCATAAAACTTAATGAGGCTGAAGATGAAAATATTTTCCCTTCAGAAAATAAAAATTAAAAGGAAAATAAATGTTTTCCTTCCTGAGTAAAAATCCATCTGTCTGAGGCATTTTGGAGAAACATTAGGAATCCAAACTATCAACTTCTTTCAGAGAAAATTTAGAAATTATGAGCCGTATGTAATGGACACTTGTTATGTAGTTTTTATTTCTTATGAAACAGAGCATTATCTTAACTTTCCATCAGTTGATTTTCCTTTCTAAAGAAAAGATGATTTATGAATTTTCCTACCCAGTGAAAAGGCTAGTGTAACAACAAAACTAGCCATAAGGAACTTGAATCTGCCTTTCAGCTGGTTATTCTAACATTTGTGGGTTTTTTAAAGTAGCATTACTTACCAGTAGTGTTCTTTGGAATTGGCTATCCCAGCACACATACTTTACAGCTTGAACTTATGATTCATACTTGGAGAGAAGGCTGAATAAAGAAATGAGTGAGAAAGGCTCAGCCCACAAGTGTGCATGTTAAATAAAGCAGCTAATGGCACTGTTAAGCCTGCGCGAGAGTCCCAAGCTTGGGATCCAGGACGAGGCACCACATCTGAAAATGTGTCTGGGGGAATCCATCAGGTCACACACCAAGGACATTTCTATAACCAGTCCTGTGAACTTACATATTGGGTTAAATGTTGACGCCAAGAACAAGACTTCACACATGCTATCAGGGAGACTGGAGGGCAGAGAAACCACAAGAGCCCTTGTAGGGAGTCCCCCATGAGGACAGAAATATAGGACCTGGCCTGGTCTGGAACAGACCGGATGTGCTCAAAAGCTGCCCACTGCTGCCCTTGGACCCAGGTGCCGGGAAATACCACAGAGAAAGTTGTGAGAGCCAGATTAGTCAGAGAGATGCACCGTGGGACCTGATGAGGAAATCACTTTGGAAGACCTGGCTTTCTGTCTTTCTCTCTCTTTGCCTCTCTGCTCATCTTATATTAATAAGCACTGCAACCTGATGGGGAGGGAGCTTCTTCTACTGATAGGCTGCTAAGGCAGGAATGTCTCCGCAGGTAGCCAAGGTGATGCTGGCAGCCACTCGCAGCGTTTGTAGGATGGCTCTGCAAGTCCCTTGCTGGCTGCCAAGGGAGAGGTTGCCCCTGGGGCCCCGAGCCATAACACAGATGGACCACGGGTCATTCTGCTGGCTGAGCCAAAGAGCAGTAAAAATAATTATAAAATGGAAATTGTTTTTTTCCTGGTTAATTTTTTTTAACCCGAAAGATGTAAAAATATTTCCAGTTTGTTCTCTCATTGCTTTTTATCAAGTAATTTTAAAAGGTGATATTTTTGTTTTTATTTTATTAAACAAACAAAAAAAGACAATAAAGGAAGGGAGAAAAATAAGTAACCACCTTCCACCACGTGATGCCACCCCATACTCCTCTGGCAACCTCAGTCTCTTGTTGTCAAAGTTCAAAGGTTTATTAAGAAGATGATTAAAATTTTTTTAATTACACAAATTACCTGATAACATCTCCTTATTTAGAAAAATAGGCCATATAGGAAACTTCATCTTTACTCTCCTGCAATTTTTTTCCCTTCACCAAAATTAAACCCTGTCATTGACTTGGAATGTGTCCTTGAAGATTTCGCTGTACATCAAGCTACACACATGCATGATTGATCTATAAACCAATAAATAGAAATACAGTTTTGTATCGCTGTGATTCTTTTCTTAGAGGAAAGTTGCAGGCAGGAAGAGAGAAGAGGAAGAAACATTTATTTTACTTAGCTATTCAGCTTGGTTGTTCCCCCTGCCCCAGGTCTCCAGTTTGTTCCTTGGGATGGGTGTGGACTATGTCCAGTGTTCTAATCCACTAGGCCACCAGGGTGTGCCTCCTGTGATTTTGTCTAAAAAACATAAGTAATATCCTATTCCTTCATCAACTTGCTTTCTTCACTTGGCGTATGTCTTGACATCTTTCAATGGACTCACTTATAGATCTATTTCATAGTATTCTGTAGTATGAACATACCGGGTTTGTCCATTTATCTTACTGAGAGATTCAGTAGCTTCCAATGACAAATCTACTAACATCCTTTTTTATATCTCTTGTGCTCACAGGTAAGTATTGCTTTAACACAGAAAACTGAAAAGCAGGATTTCTGAGTTGAAGAGCATACACACATTTAAATTTTGAAACTTCACTAGCTGTTCAAAAAGGCTTTATTTTCTTGCCAACAGTAGACATAAGCATAACTCTTCCTGAGCAACTCTAGCTATCAACCGTTGTAGATTTTGTCATTTGGATGGCTGAAAAATGTATCTTGCCACTGGAATTTGCAATTTCCTGATTACTAGTGATATTGCATATCTTTCCACATGTTTATTGGGTTTTTGCACTTCCTCTTTTGTGAAGTACATATTCATGTATTGCTAAATTTTCCTTTCATTTGTCTCTGATTTTAGCAACTTTTTTTATTGTTCTGGTTATTCATCCGGAATGTTTCGTTCTTGAGAAAAAGATAAATTTCCTAGTTGTTTCTGATCTTTTGTTTTCTAATGTCACTTCGTTTATGTTTTAATGATGTTAAACATGTTAAATGATGTTTGAATAAGACATTTACCAATCTTTTCGCTGTTAATTGAAGGCAAGTAGGCAGGAAGAGAGAGGAGAAAGAAGCATTTTTATTTAGTTGCTCATTTAGGTTGTTCCTGCTGGCCCCGGTTTGCAAAACAAGTCCGTAGGATGTATGTGGACTATACAGGTAGAGATCACCATATTGTATACTAGATACCATATTGTATAATTTTTAATAATTAATTTTAAGAAGGCCCAGGATATTATAAAAATATCACTTGTGCAAATAGATGTAGTTTCCAAATAAATGGTTAATAAACCAAATCTAACAGTGAGTCCAGGGAACAAACTTCATGCTAAGTATAATCTATTATAGAATGTCAAGGGTGGTTCAACCTTAGCAAGTCCATTAATAGGACTGTTAGAAATTTGGGAGTGGGTTATCATATATTTGATGAAGAGTGAAGTGGCACTATAATATATATTGTGGCATGTCAGTTAATTTAATACAATTTTTTAAAAAGAAGAAAAAAAATCCATGAATATAATTTATTACATTAACTGATTAAAGCAGGGAATTCCTATGGTACCCCAAAATATTCAACAAACCTGAATACCCACCACTGATTAAAAACTCTTAACAAACTAGAGCAAGAAATTTCCTTGATTTTTTATTTTGTAGCCCTGGTTCCAGGTCTTGAACCTGGGTCCATGGGTTTTACATGGTCAAATTTCCTTGACTTTTAAAGGATGTTTGCCAGAAAGCAGACAGCGTAAGCGAGAGCAGACTACTGGAAGCTCTCTACTAAAGTTAGCAATAAGCAAGCATCATTGCTGCCATTGCCACTACGGCATTGCGTTTTCAAACCCAACTCATGCAGTGGCAAGAGCTGGAATTTAGTTATAGTTTAGTCACAAAGAAGCATAATTGTCATTATTTGTGGCTTATCTATTGTTAAGAATAATTTAGGTCTACTTCCTTATTTGCCTTTGCTCTGAGCAGGTTATACAAGGTAAAACTTACCTTTACCTTGAAACTTTGATCGTATTTGCCTGAGAAACCAACGGTCTTTAGATCTGATCTGAAACATAACTCCAACTTAAAGATACACCTTAAAATTATTTTTATAATTTTACCTGTGGTTATTTTTCTTGTTATTTTTTTTTAAGTAATTTTGGTACTTTGTCTTTTTTCTGGAAAATTACACATTTCATGTAGATTTTCAACTCAAGGGATATAACACTATATAATATTCTGAATTTCCTTATGTTAAACTATGTCACCTGTGGTGGGCTCTGGTGATTTGGTCAACTGCCTCCAGCCATCACAAGGACCCAGATTGCATCCCGGGCTAAGGAGCACAACCAAGATGTACAACTAAATTGAAAAATGAGTAAAAGCTTCTTTCTCTTCTCTCTTTCTGGCTGCATACTTGCCTTCATTCCTACCTGTACCTTTTCTTAAAAAATAAAAGTCACCTATAGCTGTAGCTTTGCTTCTTTTTATGCCAATTATAATTAACTTGTGACTCACCTTGTTTTGATTAGACTCATCTGTACTGAATCTTTAAGCATACACCTTCTCCCCAAATTCATATATGTTGAAATCCTAGCCCCCCCATGTGATGGTATTAGGACATAGGGGGGTCTTTTGGAGACAACTAGGTCATGAGGAGACTTTATGAATGGGATTAATGCATTTATAAAAGAGACCTCAGAGAACATCTTTCTCCTTGAGAGGATTCTATGAGGACAGGCACTCTGCAGTGTAGAAGAGGGCTGTGGCCAGAACCCAACCATACTGACCCTCTGATCTCTGCAGCCTCCAGAACTGCGAGGAATGAATTTGTGTTGTTCATAAGCCACCCACTCTGAGAAAGACATCATCATTTCCTCCCTCTCTCAGCCTTCCTTTTACTAGTCTTTTCAAAGATACCAATCCTTGCTGATATAAGATCTCTATTCAAATGCTTCCAAGCTTGTTATGTGCATCTGAATGCAATCCTAGGTGATATCAGGCAATGGCCCAAAAAGGTTGGAAACTATTCTGAGGGTGAATTAATAGAGGACTTGGGACCAAAACTGAACGATGTGAAGCTGAAGAGGATCTCTTCAAAAGGCTTAAAAAGTAGAAATGGGAATCCCAGAAGTAAGTGGAATCAAGGAGCCAAGAAAGAATGCTTCGAGATGGGTGACGTGGTCAATAGACTCAAACGTTGACGAGGAGAGATGAAGTATTAAACTGAGAACATGGGGTAGAAGTTGAAAGAATTTTTTTAAGAGAGGAAATAAGAAGAGGAAGTTTGTTTTTTTTTTTCTTTTAAAGGAAAGGCAGAAATGAAGGCGAGTACTCAGGCAGGCAGGAAGAGAAGAGGAGGAAGCATTTTATTTTATTTTTATTTAGTTGTTCACACCAGTTGTTTCCCACATGGGCACACACACACACACACACACACACACACACACACACCACACACACCACACACACCAGACTCAGAGGTATGTGGCCTGTGTTCCTTCAGAGACAATGATCTAACCTCTGCTCCATCAGGGCACACTGGAAGAAGTATTTTTAAGGAAAGAAGGAAGAGAAGGAGGAAACATTCCTCCTATTTGGGGTGTCTATTTGGGGTGTTTACCCTGACCCCAGGTCTTAACCCCAGATTCTTGGGCTTCATGTGCTTCACACCTCAACCTCCAGCCCAGGTCTGAGCCACCAGGGCCCACTGAGAGAACTTCTGCAGATGGCTTCTACTTTCTTGGTGAAGTAGTAGGCATGACCAACTGTGGTGATTAGTTTTATGTGTCAACCTGGCTATGCTGAGGTGTTTAGTCACTTGGTCAAACATAAGATGTTGATGTGAAGATATTGTATATATGAACATTTATGATTACTTCAAATAAAGCAGATTAAACCATAATATAGATGGGCCTCATGCAATTAATCGAAAGCCTTATCAGCAAAAACCAAAGCTTCCTGGAGAAGGATTTCACTCAAGACTATACAGATCCTAGCTAAATTGTTAGCCTGTTAACCTGATCTATGAATCTTAAAAGCAACACTGCAATCCTCTCAAAAATAAAAAAGAATTTGTAATTTCTGTAGGCAAATCTGTTAATCTCCTGTGAGACATTTATTTTAGAAATATTAGTCACATAAATGATATTTTCTCATGGAAAAGACACACATGATCAGATTATGTAACAGATACATTTCTCAATTTAGAACCTGAGTTTATAGGAGTTAATTATTGTTTTAATATCTGAACCTCTGGACACACGGGAAAGTTTTAAAATGTTATTTGTCCTAAAAGTTTGAGTGGTTTCAATTACTGGGGAAGCCTGTTATTGCAGCTGCTAAGAGCATAATGGTTTTTGGGAAAAGAGGGATATTTTCCTTTTTCATGAAATCTTGACTATTCCACAGCATTATGAAAATATTAGCTATATCCCTGGTTTCCAGAGATGGATGTCGAAGAAGAGGTAAGTTATGCCAAGTAGAATTAAACTCCATGTATTATTTCAAACACTGTGTTGGTTTGATGGGAATTTACATACAAATTTTCAGAAATGATAGCCTTAGTGCCTCCATTAAAGGCAGCATAGCAGGGACACAGGTTTTTGTTTTGTTGCATTACTGTCACTAGGGGGCTAATTTATTAAACAAATATAAAAACTCCAACTCTTTAACGACGTGAAAATAATCCAGGGCCGTGGTCACTGCCGCCAAATCCCTCCTGTGTCCCCTCAGAACCTGTAACACTGAAGGCTGCTATTCTCCCTGTCATTTCTTCTCTGCATCCTAAAGTTGTATGCCCTCCAGACAGCCCTCACCCAAAGATGGAGAGGGAGCTGGTGAAGTACCCCGCTCCCTTTGGAGGTGTGTCTTGCTCTGTCCCCAGATGCCAGGAGCTCTAGTCAGGCACTGTATTTAGAGTGGTAACACCCCATCTTGCTACCTTCCCTGCCTCACTTCCCCCTCCATCTGCTGATTTTCTGGGATCACCTCCCAAAGACACCACTTGTGTTCGAATCCTTGCCTCAGAGTCTGCTTCTACTCTGATCCTGGCCTCGGAGACCCCAAATAAAGCAAATGCTTTAAATTAGTCAGGCTATGGATAAAAATAAGGCCCGATGTGGGTGGAGCATTTTGTGATATCTCAGGCACCCTTCAAAGCACATCATTTAACCCTGACAAGTCATTTGGGAACCTTTAAAAGAGGAGGCATGTGAGGTTTAGAGAGATTAAGTCTCTTTTCTGAGATCTAGTAGCTAACAGATCATGAAGAATTTAAACAGAGTATTTAACTCAAGTGCCCATGGTCTTATCACCGTATGTCCTATGACACAGTCCTTTGGCTTACTTCAAATAACTTTGCTGGCACATGTTTAAAGGCCTTGTGAGGGCATTCAATCCGATAGATTTGTTTGCAATCTATCAGCAATAATAATATTACCTAACTTGGATGGCCTACACTCATCTAACTGAAATCCAAGTCACTACAAGAAACTTGCCTTTTTTTTCAACCAGTCAGAAAATTTTTCCTGGCTCTTCTAAAAAGACTTTTTTTTTTGCAGCTAACCAATGTTCCCACTGTTTTTGTCAAAACTAGCTGCCCAGCTTACAATTTATTGGATGATAAATAAAGATCAGCACATGTGTCTTAACAACCAACTGAATGGAGCAGAATTGTAGCTGGTTAACATGTGTGAGGAGTGTGCGCTACTGCTTCATGGGCTCTGGATGACCCTTATTTGAACTGAAATGTTCTTCCAGCCACTGACCTTATTGAGTTTTTTTTCTTTGTTACACGGCAAAATATTATATTCTCCTCCGAGTCCCTCTGCTGGTCTTCAGAAAAAGTAAAACAAATGTTTTGTGGTTCCTCGAAAATATTTTAAAATTGTTTCCCAAGTTAGGTAATTGCAGTTGCAAAATTTTTGTTTTGATAGAAGACTTGGCCAAAAACAACAGAGCTAGTGGTCAACCATTGTTTCAAGGGGGAAAATATCTTGAGATCAGCTGGGCAATGATTGATGCCTTTCTCCTGATGGAGCTAAAACAGAACACCCCAAGTCTCTCAGAATTGGTCTCTTGCAAATGTTACTCTGGTATGAAGAGCCAAGGACAAAGAGGACAGCCCCATAGGCAAAGGAGAAGCTCCAATTCTTCTAACATTTTAGCCCTCCTCTTAATCAAAGAAGCCATCTTCTACCTCCTGGGCCTCCACCCTTCTAATCCAGAAATTGTCTTGTATCCCTATTTTCTAGAAGAATGTAGAAAGGGAAGTTACTTATCTCTCATTTTAGAGTGAAGATGAGTCATTTCTCCTTGCCACGTGGTGGCCCCTCCTCTCCTCTGACACCCAGGTCCCCTTTCTAGGCCTCCTCTTCAGTATGTAATGGAGGTCTGTCCCAGCTACCTCAGAATTTATTGCCATGTAAATTCCCCATACATATGTTATTAAATTTGGGGCTTTTTTTCTTACTAATCACACCTAATGTTAATTTGTTCATTAGTCAGGCATGTGAAGAGCCTCAGAGAAATGCGGAACAGTTCCTTTGACCCCCCAACATTCCATTGAAAGAAATACCAATCCCTTCACTTCCACCTAAACTATTTTTGAGAGGAATATCTTTTTTCTTATTATAGAGATATATTTTTAATTTACTGGCTGATTGGGTAACCAGCTTTTGAAATGGCTTCATACAATTTTGCAAGGCACTTTAACTTTATAAAGTAATTTACCGTAAATTGATTTTTAGAAAATTCTTGACCCAACCTGAAGTCAAACCCATTTTCTCAGTCTGTTTATGCCAATTCTAATTTTTTTTTAACTGAGCACTTAAGTTTAGGGTCCTACTTTAAATAATACGCTTGGGGAGACTGATTCTCTCCTTTAAGCTTACAGAGACTGAAAAAAGGGCATACAATTTCTCAAGCAATTTCAGTCACTGGAGAAGCATTCTTTTTTTTTTTTAATAGTATCAGTAATGTGATGACAGTCAATGTTGAACGACTGGCTTGAAAAGCAGGGAAAGGTCCTGACTGACAGTGTTTGTCCATACCTGTGGTGTAAATAATTCTGGTGTGGCTGATTTCAAGCCATGAGGTATCTATCAATCAGCTCACAAAATTCCTGTAAAGTTAATAGTTGACTCTTAAGAGCTCTGAGGCGGCAACTCCAGGACAACACTGCAGATGATTCAGTCAAACAGGTCCCAATACAGCTTGGGAACCTGGTTTGTTGACTCTGTGATGCCCCAGAGTTGATCTTAGAGGTCATTAGAACAAATCCCGGCAAAATGACACTTTAAAATCCAATGGGTGTGTTGCTCCTTGAAGTTAAGTTACTTTAAAAAAATAACCTGGAAGAATCTGGTCCCAAATATCCTGTCTAATTGTTGTCCTTACAAATTAGAAATTATACAGTTAGGGTCATTGAGGACAGTTCAAAGGCATTTTAGAGACAGGGGCTACTCATAGCTCTGTGGCTGAGTTTAAACTGCTACTTTCAGCAAAGGCAGACCACAGAACAAAATAAGCATCTAGATTCTGGCTTGGATGCCACCCTTTGTAATGGATTTGGTTTTAGGTTTACATCCTCAAAGCCACAGACTTTGAGGATGCCTGGGAAGTGTCTTCATTATCTATCACTTAAGAACATCTTTTATTTTTCCCATCTTCTTAAAATAGAAAGCTCTTTTCCAGGGAATTAATTTTTCTTTTTAGTGCATTTTATAACTATACTCATACCTCTGACAGGAGCCCTGTTTTCTTTCTTAATTAATGTATTTTTTCTGTCCCTATATGTCACCTCTAATGATGAAAGATGACATAACCTAGTCATCATAGTAGAGAACAGAGTCAACTTCATTTAGGGCTGCTACTTAATTTGACCAGGCCCTTTGAAACTGCCCAGTCAGCAAATGTGGGGTGAGAGGGCCAGGCCTTGGGTACAGCAACTGATAAGAGCTTCATACTTCATCCTTAGCTAACTCTACTTTAAAAGTTTCAAGTTGATGGGAAAAAAACAGAACAACCCAAGTTTCTCAAAATTGGCCTTTTGTACAAATCCCACTCTGACAAGAGGAAACAAGGACAGCTAAGGACAGCCCCAGAGGCAAAGGGGAAGCTCCAGTTCTTCTAACATATTACCCCTTCCCTTTATCAAAAAAGCCATCTGTTATCCCTGGGCCTCTACCCATCTTCTAAACCAGAAATGCTCTTCTGTCCCTATTTTCTAGAAGAATGTAGAAAGGGGAGTTTTTACTTTCACACTAAGACTGAGTCATTCCTCCTCATCATGTGGAGACCCCTCCTCTCTCCTGAGACCCCCCAGGTCCCCTTTCTATGCCTTAGTTTAAGGCAGCCCCAGATACCTCATAATTTATCACCATGTAAATTCTCCATATATATGTTATTTAGTTTGGCCTTTTCTCTTACAAATCATACCTAATATTACTTTTTTCATTTATCCAGACTGTGACCGACCTCAGAGAAATTGGAGAACTTTTCTTTTGACCCCCCACAAAGTGAACTTCCAAACCTTCAAAAACTCTTTCATTTCAGTTTCTAAATAAGATTCATTTCTCCAGCACCTACAGTTGTATCAGAAGCTTTACTACTTGATGAGTGAAACATTGTATTTGTCAGTTTTCTGCATTTTGAAGGAAATTAGTGTAAACAAAGGGTTTAACTGAAAAGAATTTAATAAAGGGAGAATTTCCAGAGTTGTGAGCAGGGTTAAGGGGATCAGCAAAGCATAGTGAAGTACTCTGGAACTAGCAATGGCAGGAAGCTATTACTACTGTAATGGACCAGGGGACAGGCAGGGGACCCCATTATGTGGGGCTTTTCATGTCCAGTAATAGAAATTAACCAAGGCCAAATCATGTCTTAGACAGCAGCTTAATTAGAAGGGGAGGAAGTGGGGAAGACACACATGTATGAAGGAGTCTAAAGCTGCTCAATATGGCATCTTGAGCTGGTCCCTTTAAGCATTATTCAACCAATCAGCAGCAGGCATGCATGGCAACTTGCTGCTGGACTCTGGAGCCTGTAGCTTGGGAGAAGGGTTGACTGATGGAGGCCTGATTATCAAGATAAAATCTCTCTTGCTAGCTCATCTTCTATAGTGACATAGCATTTTCAGAGGGGACAGG